>BEHA01000078.1:784256-811070 GCA_002897215.1 Eschscholzia californica subsp. californica | reverse complement strand
GTGTGGAGCACGCGGGACCATACTAGTATCTTGCATCTCAATACATGGAATCAGGCCTCAAAAGTACACCGGAATTCCCTGCTATAGCCCGACCATTGTACCGAAACTTTGTACAAACGTCCCCCATCTGCAGCCACGTGTCATCTAGAACATGGTCAATCGCCTTTGACTCCAATCTTTGACTTCGGCTAACTTTCTCATCTGAACTCCGATTCGAACTCCGTTTTCGCCCACAAGTTTGTCTTGAACTCTACTTTCACATGAGCACTAATATTGACCATAATACCCTTGTCATTAAAATGACCAAAATGCCCCTCAAGTATGTCTTTATCACAATGTTTTCGCATCGAACTCCGTAAATGAGACCTGAGAAAGAAAATCAAACAAATCATCAGAGTAACCGCTCGAACTGGACTAACTAACCCGAGTTAAGATATTCAAATGAGACATTTTCACGTCTCATCAAGATGCTTGGTATAGGTCCACCAAATGTCTCGCCGTACGACAGGTACGGGACCAAATGACCTTCTATACCACAACGGTAACAAGCTTCTTCACGAGCTTTGGGAGGGGTATTATATTTACCCTTTACTTTATCAGGCTTTCTCGTTGCATAATTCTTTGAATTTTCTCCCTTTTCCCACTTCCGGTGGTAAGGGGTTTGCCTGTTTCTCTCCAATTTGTTCGTGCGGGATCCACGTTGGTGGTTTCTTCCGGAACCACGCTTCCGTTTGTAATTTTGTTTCCCTCCATGATCTTTTGACAATATTGCATGTGCTTCAGGCACAGGTACGGACCTAGTGGGTCGAGATTCATGGTTATGCAACAACAACTGGTTGTTCTGTTCATTGACCAAAAGACAGGTCAGTAACTGGGAGAATTTAGAAAAATGTCGCTCTCGGTATTGTGACTGCAGGACAATATCCGAGGCATGGAACGTACTCAATGTTTTATCTATCATCTGTTCATTAGTGATAATATCTCCTCCCACTTTTAGTCTGGAAACAATTATTACAAAGGCTGAAATTATAAGCAGAAATGGAAGAAAATCTTGTAGTCGAAGATTTATAAAATCATTTCGAGCTTTTGGAAGGATAACCATCTTCAGGTGATCATATCTATCTTTTAAGATATTCCATACAGCCAAGGGATCTTCCACATACAAATACTCCGACTTCAGGTCATCATGTATGTGACGTCTCAAAAAGCTTAAAGCATGAGCCCGTAACATTTCCTCTGCAGCTATACTAAAATAAAAGAGATAAACTTGAAACCAAACTTTATTAGATGAATTCTTTCCAAACCTTTTCCATCTCTTACCAACTTTATGTCTTACAAACTTATACAAACAATACACCAAGTGCATCTATTTATAGGGTGGGAGAAGTAATAGGAAGTTGACACATACCCTATGTGTTGTCACTTGCATGGTGTGTTGTCACCACCAAGATGACACTTTGCATATGGAGTTGTAGAATGGTGACACATAACCTCATGTGTTGTCACTTGCATGATGTGTTGTCACAACCAAGATGACACTTTGCATATGGAGCTCCCATATAGTGACACCACATATAGGTATATGAAAATGGTGGGCATCCATAGTATTTGTTTGGTAAGAGAAATGTAATCTTAAAAGCACCCAAGACATATGCTAAACCAATAACCTTATGGGCATTCACATCCCTTTGCATAGCCAATGATTATATGGGCAACCACATACCATATAACAGTTTAGAGAAATTTTTTCTAATTTTCCCTGAGAAAAAGGCCAATCAAACACAACCTACGTCTCTAATGGAAGAAATACCCTAATAGTGTGTTTGGATGTAGGATATCTACTAAAATTGAAATTTAGTAGGAATCAAAATTCCTTGGTATGTTTAGCAACCAAAATCCTACGTCTCTTGAATTTTAAGGACTCTTAAGTCTTAAATTTATATTGTACCGGAATCTCACCCTTTCCGATGTAGATTCAACCGAGATGTGTGTTGTTGATCTCTTTCCAGAACGTCTTGTATTTGCTACATGTGGGTTGTTGAACCCTTCATTGGATTGAGATTCCTTGTTCCGATAGTCAATTGATTCTAGAGGACCTGTTTCAGTACACATAGAGAAATGGGGACATCCAAGTCCTAAGTTAGTCTGAGGAACAAAATCATTAAATTTTTTACGTTTAAATTGAACTAAAGAATCTAGAAGAGTTCCAAAGTTGGAGGAGATATTCAAGTCCGTCTGTAAATTTGCCGCTTCTGCCGACAAACAACTAGGGGATTCCCAAAAGATTCCTGGACCATTGTGATCAAGCATAGAGAAACTGTTTTGTTCCCTTCCTGTTCCTCTTAAATTAAAAGGAACTTTAAAATTCTCCGGGTGTCTCGGTACCATAGCCCTAGTAACTTGATGTCGTTGATCCGGTTGTAAGTTGCATTGTTGTAAATCTCCAAAAAGAAGAATTGTGGGGCAGAACTTAATAGAATGACCAATTTTCCCACACGAGAAACAGAATCTGGGTAGACGCTCTATTCAAAGTTCAATAGATATTAATTTGGTCTTCGAAAGTGTTAGATTAACCCTTTTGGTGAAGGGACAATTGATGTTGAATTCGATTCGTGCCCGTCCATACACACTCCATTTAGCCGCGTCTATTTTAGTAGTAGGGATATAGTTGCCTAGGGTACTGGCCAAGTTATTGATAGTAGCATTATTAAGAAGACCAATAGGAATACCATGGAATTGCACCCAAAACCAGGTCAAGTCGAAATTGTGTTCTTGCGGTGCTAGGAGAGGGTTACATATTTGGAGAATGACTAGTTCATCTTGAATAACCCAAGGAAAACTATCCTTAGCCAGAAGAAGTTCACTTGCTGTGATAAATCGGATGAGATATAAGTTATCCGAGATCTCAGTTAAAGAGAATTTGTTCGGACCTTGTAGCACTTTGGAAATGCGAAGCATTGCCTGACCGATATCAAGTTTTACAGTACTGATAAATTTGATAATACCGCTTATTTATCTCGAATGATTCTTCTGTGTTTTCAGAAATATTCGCCATAAGAATAGGTGGATCATTGACTGTTAATGCTTCGAATTGAGTAACAAAAGTGGATTTTGGAGGATCCGTACGAGTAATAGAAGAAGAGATTTAATATGCGATTGCGAAAATAAAAAGAAAACAGAGAGACTTAATCTCAAATGATTAAGGCTACTAAATAGCAAAAAATAGGAGAATAAAGGGAATAAGAGATGAGAAACCGCTGTAACTGCTTCAGAATTCAAAATGTAACCGATAGTTACGGCAGAGAACTGCCTAGTAACCGTAAATAAAGGAAGCGCCACCCGATGCCCGGAAATCGCTCAGCCTCAGAGAAAACTTGTATTTTACTTGTATTTTTCAACATGACTAATATTGACTTAGTAGTATGAGTGAAATCTAACTTGGTCAAGGAAAATTGACTATGTCAATTTGAATGTAGGTGTGGCAGGTAAATCTGGTGAGTGTGATGAAAATTTCCCTTATGAAAATCTAGGACAGTTTGTAAGAAACTTTATGGGCGCCCCATTTTGGCTACACGTGACCAAGGTGCCATTAACATCCTCTAATAGGCTTGGATTTCAAGTGTCTGTCGGCCCACCTACTTTTTCCAATTTATTTATCCTTTTTTTTTTTGTTGAAATATTTATTTATCCTATTTCCCTAAAACAATCTAAGAGTGTGAATAAAATATTTTTTTCAGAAATATTGGATTTCTTTAAAATCAAACTTCTATTTTATGGTTGCGAGCCGTTTATTCTAAAATAACTCGCTACTAGTGGCTTGACAGATGAGTAGATGACAACCATCTCCTCACCATTGGAACCAGCACATGCAATGTTAGTAGTAGCTCCAGGAGTATTATCTTTGGTTTGGATTCCATAAGAGGGAACGAATTAACTCATAACTACAAGAACACCTACAGCTACTACAGCCAAAAAATTAACCTATGATCTTTGATATATGGTGACAGTGATAATAATGCCATGACATTGTGTGGAAAATTCTATAGGCACCCCCATTTTGGCTAAACTGGACCATTGGTGTCATTTTATTGACCTACACTTCTGCGAGACAAACTAAGAAAGAAGAGAATACCAGGTGGAGAAATAATGGTCATATAGGGGATTGATTGCAATTTTCTTTTAGAATAATTGGAATTGAATACAAATAAATTACAATTGAGGGTTGATCTCAAACGGCCACCAATATATGGGACAAACGATTTTCTTATGTGAACAAAAATTAAAGAGAACTTTAAGAATTTTGAAATCTCATTTGGACAAATATTTTTAGGAAGAACCAAACGTAGTACAGTTTTGATTTCTAACGGTTTCTAGAGTCACAAAATTTGATAACAAATCCCTCCCCTCGTTTTCTTTTGTAAAATCTAAAACTCATCTTCTTTTTTTCTACTTAGGTTGTGTTTGTCGACGACTAGGGGAAAGGAAAAACAAAAGAGAAACACCTTGTAGGAGAAATACTTTCTCCAAGAAACAGCTTCTTTAAAGCATTTTCCATAATTTTCACTGTTTGGTTCGCTACAAAAACAATTATAAATCTGCAACTATAGATGTATATCTTCACTATATGAGAATGCGAGCAGCTTCTTCACCAACAAAACTATAGAACTGGACAAAGTAACGTATTACTGTTATAGAGGATGATAAGGTTGTTTTTTGTTTTGCAATCACTTGTTCATTACCTGTCCCAATGGAGGTTCCAATTCTTCCTACGGTCGTAATCCATTTAACAATCTCTGAGCTCAAAGTCAAATACAAAATGATCATGATGATGATGATGTTGATGAAGTATCAATAGTCGGACTTAGATAAAAAAAAATGAAGAACAAGAAGAAGAATTTAACTATCTCTGAGTTGGTGTTGTTTATGTCAGAAGAACGAAAGATGTGAGTGTTTGTCGTATGATCATCATCAACATAAAAAAACAATCCATTCAATTGAAGATTAGTGCTTAAACAAATCTGCTTGAAGATTGCAAAATCCCTAAACCGATTTAGAGATAGACAACAATAGGTATATTGGGTTGTGGTAACTCTTGGATTCTAAAGGAATCTTTGAGGCTTGTAAAGCATCTTTGGTTGGATATATGTTTGTTTTTTTTCCTTTCTCATAAGAAGAAGATGAAGAATAGATTGTTGTTCTCTGGTTATTAATCGATAAGTCGATTTCTCTCTGTCTTGGCTTGATTCGGACAGAGTTTCCTTTCTCTAACTTTGTAGAGAGATAAACTATTAAAGAATAAAGATAAGTCAATATTCCTTCTTTCGGGCTAACCGAGATAGGTGTTTAATGTAGTCGAGGCAAGAATAAATTCTCTTTCCTTAAGACATTTTACACCCTCGTAACAGTACCAAACGTTAGGGTGAATGCCTTCGGGATACAACGACTAACCTTTCAGAATTTTAAGATGGTACTTCTATATTCTGAAAGCGGGCGAACCTTTGTCAGTATTATGAGCTCTTTGACTGATGCGGATGATCTTCTAGATGCTTTGGAAATTCAGATTTCACTCGAGACTTCTTTCTTCCTTTTCCAGATATTCTAGTCTATCCAGAACCTCTAGAAAATACTTCTTTAATTAGATATTCTAGGCTAACCAGAACCTCTAATTGTTAGAAGGGAAGAGAAGAAGAGAAGAGAATGAATTGATTGAAAATTGGAGTGGATTTGGTTGGTTTATATAGGAGTTGAATGGATGCATAGTGTCTGTTGGGTTAAAAGACATATCTGTTCGGAATTAGGGACCAAACAGGAAGTATAACTGATTGTTGAAGTCGGTTATAATCTGGGACGTCGGATCTGGGTGAAAATCTCGGGTGGAACGCCCACCGTCAGATCAATACCGAAATGTGCCCACAGATTTGGATGCGCGTGGTATTCGCTCAAACGACCCCTGATCTAACTTGTCCCGTTTGACGTTTCAGACCCTGACTTAACCGTTTTTTTCACCCAAACTTCAAACTCGAATTTCTCATTCATCCGGAATCGGATTCGAGTAATTCTTTGCTCTAAATTTAAGAGCTCGACGAGACGAACGCAATGGCGTGTTCGGTTTCTGAATTTGACGAGTCGGGTCGAGCCAAAATTGGCTCCGATTCCAACATAGATTGGGTGTAGGTTACCTGGACCTAGAGAAACATCACATTTAGTAGAGTAGCATGTGATTAATGATTTCTTCTGCTGAATAAGAGTTTGAGATAGTTGTAGGAGAAAGGAAGATAACAGTTAGCGTTGTTCACATAAGTTGTTTTTCTTTTTGCCGATAGAAGTTGTTAAAAGATCTCAATCTCAAAATTTTCGATTAAGAATGAGATTCTTAGGGGGCGTAGTTACTTTCCTTGTTTTAAGGGAAGTTGGGAAAATAAAGTCACGTGAGTCAAATTTTTTATTTCTCTAAAATCCTTATCAAACATAAGAAAAATTCAAAATTTGAAGAAACTGATTCTATTTTCCCCGAATTTTCCAATCAAACAAAGACCCTGAGTTTTCATTTGTTATGTGGGAAATGTTTAGATGTAAAAATACATTTTTTTCAATGAAAGACATTAACATTTTCACATGTGAAATTTAAGTTGTACATTCATCAACTTAGGGTTTTAGGCACTTCAATTTAGTAAAGCACATTCCATTTTAAAATTTCATATGGTGCAAAGAAGTATAGGGCTTCCTAGATCGTTTTACTTTGGTACGATATTATCTTGGATGGTCGAACTAACTTTCTCAGTTATGAAAACTTTCTTATACACATTCATCTTACGCTTCCCTGTACATAAATCTTTTACAAACTTAATGTAAATTGAAACTTGCTTAATTGCATCTGGTAACGGAATATTGATACTAACTTGTCTAAATAAATTCATCATCTCCTCATACTGAGATTTCTTCTTCGAATCTACCAAATATTGAGGCTTTAGAGCAGTAGAAACGATTGATTCAAGCATCACAGATGAACCATATGGTACAAAAACCTTTACAAATTTATCACTAGAGGTTTCATTCGAAGAAGAAGGGTTAGAATCTAATTTATTTTTCTCGGGCATTCCCTTCTTGTTGCTTACAACTTTATCACTCCCTTTGGGGAGATTTTAGAGCATTCTTAGGGAAATTCTTTGAGCATTTTATTGAAGGAATTTTGAAGGGAAAAGCAATTGTCAACTCGGGGACGACATGATCTTCATCAAGATATTGGTTTTTTAGTTTCTCTTTCTTTTCTCTTTAATAATTGAAACCTTGATTACGATTTTTATATTAATGAATGATTTTCATCTAGAGTTGATGAAGAAACCGATATTTGATTTTTTATGTTAATGAGTTTTTAGTTCGTTAAATCTGTTTGATTGCACGTATGTTGATTTATTAATTAGCTTCTTTATATCGATTCGATTTTGTATTCATTATTTACCCGTCTCGGTTTGATATTTCATGCTTAGATTGAGTCTTTACATGAGATATTATTATTAGTTGATTAATAATAACTAAGAAACGTAATCTTTAATGGAAACAATTAGATTTTTTATTTAAGAAAAGGAATCATCGAAATATTTTGCAATTTAGATAGTTTATTATCTTAACTTATGAGTTGCGAAAAAGAGATTTACTTTGTTAATTACTTGTTTTTATATGGTGGATTGTAAAACACTAGACTTTTCTCATATTTATTTTATTCGATTTATTCGTTTATATATTTATTTGTTTTCTCATTCCATTCAAATTTGATGTTTTATTGTATCTGGTTTTAGATTTTAATTATATTTATATCTTATCTTCGTGGTGACGACACGTGCTTGCATACGTCTACATTACATAGACTTTTACATTACGTTTATTTTAAAACAAAATACTACAAGTTTGATTTAACCTATTATTGAGGCTACTTTAAATTCGCATCATTTGTGTGTCCAAGTCGCATTGACCTCTCAGTCGAGCTTGTTCTATTGAATACTCCTTGAAAGTAAACTTAAATTCTTAAATTTTCCAACCAATCCTACTTTAATATCATTTTCAGAGGGCATCTTAGTTTGAAACTTACCAATTGTCGACATGAAAAATTGAATCTCTTGTTTGCCTCCGAAATAGTGGTCATCAAAGCTTCATTTTTCGATAGTTGCTCAGCGCAACCTTCATAGCTTCCAACATGTTGGCATCTAGCTTGTCCTTTTCGAGCATTGTCGCTTAGTTTGAAACTTACCAATTGTCGACATGAAAAATTGAATCTCTTGTTTGCCTCCGAAAAAGTTGTCATCAAAGCTTCATTTTTCGATAGTTCCTCAGCGCAACCTTCATAGCTTCCAACATGTTGGCATCTAGCTTGTCCTTTTCGAGCATTGTCGCTCGCATAGTTGTAGTAAGCCTACTCAATACTGCTTGGGAGGCCTCCAAATTAGAGGAAACCTCATTGTGATGCACATATTAACAGGAGAGTTTTAAAAAAAATGTTGATAAAACAAGAAACAACCGCAAAACAGAGGTCAGAGTCATACATTAAAGAAGAAGAAATGGAAGACAGGGGCTAAGGTTCTAGGTGATGCTCTCAGCATTCAGTTTGTTAATTGCAACCCCCAAGTTATGAGTTCGTCAATATCTGCACCAGTATACTCTTCACCGACAACTGTCTTCGTGGGATGGGTAGTAGATAACTGCTAATGTCAAAAAACGTTAGTCCTGGTTATCAGCCATGAAACAAAGACTTTGAATCGAAAAGAAAAAAAAAAGCCATGCCCGTACATAAGGAACCCAAAAGCATCTCACTCTAATCCATGACTTTGTGGAGGTCAAACTAGCGCCTTAGAACTTCGGGTGGGTGTAACAACAATGGTGGGTATGACCGCGCGAGGTCTTGTCAAATTTCGATGAATGGTGTCTGTCAAGAAAAAGTAGATTAATGTTGAAATAGGACACTCTCTTAAAAGCTAATGGCTAGAGAGTAACTCTCATCCATTACCCAAACAAATAGTACTACATGATTGTGATTTGCCTGCTGAGTTTATCAAAATGGACCCCCAATGTTTCTCTAGATATTTGCAATTCAAAAACAAATTGAAGTAATTTTAAGAACAAAAATTATTCACTAACATCAACTTTTGGGTAAATGTCTGAATATCAATACCACCAGTCTTTGGGAGTGGTGTACTTGAGTCTAATATGTGCTTTTTATGTTGTACTGATAAGTCTGATTACATCTACTAGTCGATGACAAATCTGGGAGAGTTTATCTGAGATCTAATATCATATTAAGTTTGTAGGTTTTGAACCCAAACCAATGCTCTTCAGACTTACTTACTGGGTTCTTGGGCTAATCTAGGTTCACAAAACCTATTCTTCGACGGTACAAGCAATGCTAGTGTGCCAATCTCAAGGTATCTCAATCTGTTAAAAGGTATCACATGGTTCTCATGCTAATATATTGAATAAAGTACTGGCAAGTTTCTCTACTCATATACTATTTGCTCATGTTGGAGTGGAAACTATTAGGGTCATTTTGGGTCTTAACATTGTCCTTGTATTGGTTGCTTCTCTAGGAAGAGTCTAGTGTGATAGTGACTGGAAACTAACAATGTAATCAATTCTAAAAATGAAACGATATGAAAAGGTTCATCGCTACATTTTCAATACTGTAATATGTGTGCTGGAAAAGCACTCATCTTATGTCTAATAAGTGAGCGCCTCTATTAGCACCCAGGTCATTTAAAAAAACATCTATAAACACTCCGCTATTCTAAGAAGAACACGTTGACCTTTAACGATGTTAGCAGACATCGTTAGACTCCTTTCTAAACAAAAATCATGTGCCCTGGAAGATCTTTTCTCCATCTCATTCTCATCTCAACTCCAGTTCTCATTCATCGTCTATTATTCTACTACAAAAACATGCTTAAAACCCTATAAACGCTTAACAATGCTTTTGTGATTTCATCTCGAGTAAATTTTGAGTGATGATTTAGAATAAATCTTGTTGCTTACATGGTTGTTGCCCTAGTGTCAAGCTTAGACTGGTTCACTCTGAAAAAGAAAACCTAGTCTTTGACAGTCAAGTCAGTTTGTTAGTAACACAGATTGTACGATCTGTTTCGAACCATCAGAACACCTTGTAAACCTCCCAGATAGACAATCCATGTTTTTTTTTGCTCAAAAATGGATTTGTCAATCAGTTTAGCTCTCCAAGGCCACAAACTGGATATCACATTAGGCATAACACATTATACATAACGCATTATATGTAAGTAAACAGGACGCACTTGAAATCTTGGGATCCTAGAGTGTTTAGGTCAATAAACATGCGAGTCTAACTAACATGCCATCCGCTCATAGTACAAATTTCACATGCTTACCCTTGTAAAGACCAGGATGTTGAAAAATAAAACAGACTCTTTCTCAATGGTAAAGCAACACAGCGTGTAACAACTGCAAAATAATATCTAGGATGATAAAAGTATCACTCATGGTTGTAATTGCTTCAACGAAAGTATGGGTAACCATATTAGCTTGTTCATAACTGAAAACAAGATTGACATGTTAATAAATTTCAAAATCGTCTAGATATAATCAAGAAAGAAAGACCGGGCTCCCCAAAACGATTCGCGGAGAAGATTAAGTTCGATTTTGTTATTGAATCCATTTGTCTTAACATAGTTGATTACAATCTTCGGAGTCTGTTGTGATATGGATGGACAAAAAATAAATTCTAGATTTGAAAGAAAACTATGAATGATGAAGAATCTTTAAAACCATCTAAATCAGTTTCTGCACGTGTGTCCTAGAAAAGAAGACTATATGAACCATGCTTAAAACTGAACCAACCATGGCCATGGGTTTGGAGATATGGGTCGGACTCGGGCGATAGCAAGAAACTTACATGTATAAGATTGAGTTTGTACAGGCGGCAGACTGCCTAGGCTAGTTGGGGCTTATGGTTGGGATCAGCCAAATAAAATCGAATCCCGGACCTAACTACTTAGGAGTTCTGTTATATGAATTTCCCAACATTTAATCATTGTGTATAGACAAATGTTCCCTTCGATTAATCCCTTTAAGATGATCAAGCTACAACTACCAGCTCCACACCAACTAATACGAAAGTAAGCAACTTCAAAGATTGCACAAAAATTGTTAAGTCAGCACAAAAATATTGGTAAATATAGGAATTTGATGTTGCAAGACGTGGGTTGCTCAATTGCTTTAGACCAAATAGGAACCAACTTCACTAGAAAATCTTTGAAAATTGTAAGGTAAAACTAGCTCTGAACGATCTGATCAACTTAACACTCATTGGGTTGCATATTTCTAGAGCCGTGGCTGAGAATCTGACGGCCCGGTGCCAAACTTTATGGGAAGCCTTCTAGTACGTTAACATAAAGTTGAAAATGTATTTTTTTTTTTTTTTTTTTTGTTGAAAGTTGAAAATGTATTTAACGTATCAATAAATAAATATCCAAAATTATTCATTAATATAGATGACATTAAATTGTTCACGAAACCAAACTCGTAGTATGAAGTTTCTAATGACCGCTTCAAATAATTTTCTAGTAAAGTTTCTTTGATATATCCAACTAAGAGCATCTCCAATGCGAAATTAAAAAAAAACTCTAATTGGCTTATGTGTTGAGTCTCAATTGAGATTCTCTTTCCTATGTGGCTTGAGTGTCTCTAATTTAAGTCCTTCTCCAATACAACACTCTAAAAAACTCTAATAGACACACATGTCACACATACATTTAATAAGAAAAAGTGGTTGAGAAAGAAAGACTTCCTATTGGTTTAAAAATTAAATTTGGTGACTAAGACACTTAAGAGCATCTCCAATGCAAAACTCGATCTTAGAAACTCGGAGTGCCACATAGGATTTTCTGAGTTTTTCTTAAAAAATCATCTCAAATGCAAAACTCAACTAAGATCTCAAAGATGATGTGTCGAGAGTGGAATAGAGATATCTCAAGAGGACACTCTATTTTCAGAGTGTCCTCTTGAGATATCTCTAGTTGTCCAACTCATCAATATTTAAATTTCAACCAATAGAAATCAAGTCTTCTTATATTTCCAAAATAACTAATTACTTTTTTACAAAAATAACCATGACACGTAAGTAAAATAAAAGAATTTAGAGTGTTGCATTGGAGACATACAAGAATTGAGGATCTCTATTTTCGACACCTAGGAGTGAGAATCTCAATTGGAACTTGACAAATAAGACGAATAGAGATTTTTTTGAGTTTTGCACTGGAGATGCTCTAAGACTCTCAAAAGAGATTTCAAAAATAGAGTTTCTAGTTGAGACATCTTAAAACTTAATGCTTCCACATCATCTTAAGATCTCAATTGAGTTTTGCATTGGAGATGTTTTTTCTCAAAAAAAAAACTCTGGAGTCCTAGGTGGCACTTAAGATTTTAAGTTTGAGTCTTGCATTGGAGATGCTCTAATGCAAAATTAAAAAAAAAAAAAAAAAACTCAAATAGTCCTATGTGTCAAGGCTCAATTGAGTTTCTCTTTCCTAGATGTCAATGTTGAGATACTCAATTCAAAAGACATCTCCAATGCAACACTCTAAAAACTTTAAAATAAATTAGGTGTCATTTCCTAGATGGGCAGATTTGCTTTTAATATTGAGTGGTTAATTGAAATCCTCAAAAGAAATCTCAAATATTGAGTTTCTTCTTGAGATATCTCAACATTAAATGATGCCACATCATTTTGAGATCTAAATTGAGTGCAATGGAGAAAGTTTTTCACAAAAAACTCAAAAAATCTTAGGTGGCACTTTGAGTTTTTCAATTTGAGTGTTGCATTGGAGATGCTCTGAGTAATTAGACTCTTACATGATCAAAGAAAACATAATAAATATTAGAGATGGTAATCGATACATGTAGAACCAAGATTTCATGTCAGAATAGGCTAACATACTTGATAATGTTGTGAAAATTATTTTGGTATAAAATTGAAAAAAATATATAAATACTTTGGTACGAAAAATTTAAAATTAAGAGAGATATTCATGCTCACGAAATCTAATTTGATTTGTAGTAGTTATTTAAAAAACATGGTTGAATTGTCCCCAAAACCATGAAACCCTAGAATATTTTCAAAAATTTTAATGGTCGACAACTTTAACGTCCCAGACCTTTAAAAGTTTTAAAACTTTAAAGTTTCCGAACCTTTAAAGTTTTGAACATTTATGTGTCAGAATACTTAAAAGTTCTGAGATCTTTGAAGGTCTGGAATGGGAGTCGAACCTGTGACCATTGACGGGCGGGACAAACTTTTCTCCGTTAAGTCATACACGTTAGAGTATATATGATCATAGTATTAATAACACTTAATACTAGAAATTTGAGATTGGGCCCATGTTTGGTGGGGGCCAAGGAGGACGTCCTGCTCGCCCCCCTTAAATACGACTCTGCATATTTCATCCCAGAGTTGTTTTCGGCATCTCATTAGATCAAGTTGGATCAAACTGTAGTCTCACGATTTCTTTGCACTGTGGTTGCAGTTCCATGACCCATGACCTCCATTGATTTCGGGCTACAGGCGGAACAGACAAATTCTTAATTTGTCTGTTCCGACATTCTGACAAATTGGACGGGCATTTGACAAAGTTTGGTTGGGAATTTGTCCGTTCGGACATTCAAACAAATTAGACGGGCACTTGACAAAGTTTGGTTGTCCCTTGCCCGCCTAAATTGTCGGGTAATCCGGATACCGGACCGGTCAGACTCGGGCACAATGTTAACTTTTTTTTTTTTTGCTTGAATGTCATAGAAGATGCTCATTAAGATTTCATCGAAGCAAAGCCACATTAAACATACTCATTAAGTTTTAAAACTTTATGAATAAGAAACATAGTCTTTTCATGCATATATGTGTAAGTGTGTGTTGGGTTTTACACCCTTATACTAATGTCAATGGCGGAAATAAGACATGTAATGTCTACATTAGTATTCCCAGGATCACATGCATAAGCCCATAATAATACTAAGCAAAACTAGAAGATGAATACCTTATTCGCTAGTTTTTCCCTCGAACATTTTCAATTGCTTTTGAGAAAACCAATAGCTTCAAACGTAGCTCATCTACTTCGGACACGAGCAATCAACTTGATCTCCCACCTTGTTGTTAGCTAGCACACCAATGGTGGTTGGAAGAAGAACACCTTTCTTCTTTGACTAGATAGATAGTAATGGGAATTAGCTCACTTTCTCCTCTCTACTTGATGTGGTAGAGTAAGAAATCTTAGAGAGAAATTTCACACCTTATTCTCTGCCCTAAGAGTGTTTATATAGAACCCTAATAAGAATCCACCTCCTTTTAGGTTTCCTAAAACACCCTTTAGAATAAGATTTAGGGAAATTATCGAAAATAGCAACTAGTTGATATTTTCTCAATTCCCTAAGGAGATGACGTCCAAACCCAGCCAAAATTGACAGATTTAATTTTCATAACATAAGGAAACGTCCCTCCAAAAATCAGCCTCATCTGAGCCCTAAAAGTGCCCGAATCGACCTAGGCCTAAAAACCCTGTTTTTGGCCTTTTTGTACTATCTTTGCCTAATTCCTTTTTAGGCCTAAGAGATATGTTTATGGGACACTCCCATGATTTTATCTCACTCCCACTAGTCATATCCTTGATCAAATTGTCACTCTTATGTGTAACCCGTTGTAGGATCCGATCGAAGTTAGCCGCGAATTACTTCGTAATTCGACAATCGTAGTTGGTCTCTAGCTTAAACTCTGCGATCCCTAAATCAATCGGACTTGATGATCTTCTACATCAATTGTCATATCCGAAAAATTGTTCGCATTGTCACCTTGGTCGAAGGACATCTTCTTCAACTCCTTCAGTGTGTAGTCTAAATGCTAATCATATTAATTGATTACAACTATCTATTTACAATGTTTAAGTAAGTCGAAAATATCAATCGGTCGGGCTTATCGGTCGGACTCGAACCGAATGTCGGTTAGAGTCTTTTGTCAGTGCCCGTCCGACTAAATTTAGCGGTTCGGACGGGTAGTGTTTGTCTCGGGCATCAGACACCCACGATCATATCGGGCTCGGGCGGTTCGTGGGCGGATCCAGGCTCGCGAACCTTTTCCCACCCCTAGAAGTAGAAAGATCAGGTTTCAGGTAGTTTGGTATTGCGCAGAAGTGATTAATTAAGTTAGACCTTTGTATCTGGTCACACATGAAAAATATAGGGTTATTTCCCATATGACCCCCAACTTTGTGACCAGCTTCCTACCTGGCCCCCTACTTTAGCAAAAAATACCCATATGACTCCCTTTTCGGTTATCTTTAACTCTCCGTTACTCTCTCTGCTCCACCTCATTTTCTCTCTCTACCACATCATTGATCACGCCACATCATCGTCTTCACCGGCAGGGATCGCCGGCCGTCGACCTTCAAATTTTTTTTTTTGTTCTGTTTCTCTAAAATAAATAAATTATTTCCTCTCTCTTTAACCTCCGGCTAAGGGGGTTTCCCTTCCCCGGAGGTCTGTCGAACAAACCATTGAAGGTATGTTCGACAAACCTCCGGCGAAGGGAGACCCCCTTCGTCGGAGTTTAGAGAGAGAGGAAAAAAAATTAGAGAGGGAGAAGAGAGAGTATTAAAAAAAAATTGAAGGTTGTCGGCGACCCTTGCCGGTAAAGACGATGATGTGCCGTGATCAATGATGTGGCAGAGAGGGGAAATGAGATGGAGGAGAGAGAGTAACGGAAAGTTAAAGATAACTGAAAAAGGGGGCCATATGGATACTTTTGCTAAAGTAGGGGGCCAGGCAGGAAGCTGGTCATAAAGTTGGGGGCCATTCGGGAAATAACCCAACAATATACACCTTGGACATTAATACACAATGCCGTGATCAAAGCCCTTGAAACCTTTTGTTCATTTATATATATGATGATCTAAAAATGGTTATCCGATGAGTATTGTCAATAAGTCAAGAAAGGACCGAAAACATAATGAGTCAACTCGTATCAAGTCAACAGGAGGTCAAATCCGAAAGATGGTCTGCCACTCAAACCCATAACTAGGTGTCGGTACGATCGTCCTAGGCGCCTAGCCTTGACTCAAATACAATTAGGTTTGCCCTATGATTTTTAAGAGAAGACTAGGGGGCCCGCGTAAGTGGGATCCATACCTCAATCCCGAAACATGGGGTAGAAGCGTGTTGTGCGCCCCGTAAGTAAGACACTTCCCCTAAAGAATCAACAAGATTGAAAACACGGTCCATCAAATATCCTTGAATATGGTAACTTCTATTTTACAAGTATACAAGATAATTCAAAAGAGGAGTCATAATATCTCACACTACGAAATAGTAGTTTCAATCGAACACAGACAACGAGCGTCCATGGTTAATATGAGTGTGGTTGACCGTATGCGGGTCCTGGCCCTCGAACATACATAACACCCTATCTCGCATTAGACTTACGTCATGTCAGGGCTCCTATCTCCTTAAAAGACTTCATCAACCTCGACATATTTCAAATTTCATGCGAGAACTTCTTTCTTCTTAAAAAACCTTTATCAATGATATTTGAAGTTGACTTCGATCCAGACCGTTCTTTTGGAATTTTGTCAAGAATCTTGTCAAAGATTCTTTGTACACTTAGCGTTTGCCTTATATTTATGTTAATTTAATTAATATTTTTTAATTAGTAATATTAGTTGCTTTAAATGGTATATTTGTTTTTTAATATAATATACTTTATTTAGTTATTTCATACATTATACATTAAATTTTTAAAGTTAGTAAATAAATAGTAGAGGTAGTAAACTTAAAACAAATAAAATGATAAAGAAGTCAATTTATATACTTAATTAATGTAATTAATAAATAATTTGATAAATTAGTTATTTAATTAACATATAATTTTATGAGTTAATTCCTATATGGCCCCCTACTTTGTGACCAGCTTCCTTTATGGCCCCCTTTTTTCGTAAATTCAAATATGGCCCCCTATTTTCATGGAAATGTCCTAACTACCCTTCCTTTAAATCTTTTTTCAAAATAAAATCAAAGAAACAAACATAATTCCACCTCACTTCCCTCTCCACCACTTATCTCTCTCCACCTCACCTCTCTTCCCAAATCATCTCACTCTCTCTCCACCTCACTCTCTCTCCAAATCAAAGAAAATTTTCCGGCCGGCGACCTTCAACCTAATATTTTTTTTTTTTTACTCTCATCTCCCTCTCTCTCTAAAAACTCCGGCGAAGGGGGTTCCCTTCGCCGGAGTTTTTAGAGAGAGAGAGATGAGAGTAAAAAAAAAATTTTTTTTTTTTTTTTTTAGGTTGAAGGTCGTCGGCCGGAAAATTTTCCGGCCGGCGACCTTCATCGGAGAAGATAGAGTGAGGTGGAGAGAGAAAAAGGTGAGTTGGAGAGAGAGAAAGATGATTTGGGAAGAGAGGTGAGGTGGAGAGGGAAGTGAGGTAGAATTATGTTTGTTCTTTTTATTTTATTTTGAAAAAAGATTTAAAGGAAAGGTAGTTAGGACATTTCCATGAAAATAGGGGTCATATTTGAATTTACGAAAAAAAAGGGGCCATAAAGGAAGCTGGTCACAAAGTAGGGGGCCATATAGGAATTAACTCTAATTTTATTTAATTAATTATATGTTATTTTCTTAAGTCTATATTGTAATGATATATAAATAACATATCAATGTTAATTTAATTAATATTTATTAATTAGTAATAATAATTTATTTAAATAAACATAAATAATATATTTGGTTTTTAATATAATATATTTTATTTATTTATTTCATACATTATACATGAAATTTTAAAAGTTGGTAAATAAAATAGTAAAGGTAGTAAATTTAAAGCTATTAAAATGATAAAGAAGTCAATTTATGTTTACACATCTTCCTGCAATGAGACGGAGAATCATGCTTGGAATAAACCTCGGTCATGAAATGCAGAATCTGTATGCATCTATGTCGTATCTCTCATGAGTTTCACATCTTCATGCAATGTAAATTATAATGTAAAAGATTTTCAAAGAACTCGTTGAGTCTATATAAGAAATATTTTATCCCTTAAATTTCACAAGGCATAAAGATGGGTTCCTTGTGGTTTTGCTCTACTTCTTATCTTTATCATCCAATAGAAGAAAAGCTAACAAAAATTAGATTAAACTAGTCTTATAGCTTTCTGAGTAGAAGTGGGGTAAAAAATCTTACACCCCTTATATTTATGATATTCATCACTAGCTACGTCACTATTGGATTTGTCCGCTAATGCTCTAGAAAATTAAAACTTTCACGAATTATCTTACAATGAAGACTAAGACATGTTCAGTCTTCTAGAACATGTGTGATGTATTTACATGGAAGACTTATAGTAGTAATTCATAGTACACATTGTGGGTCTAATGTTTCAAGCACCCATAACCCCTAAGATTTGTGGTCAATGGGTAAAATATCATGTTAAAATGTTCTAGTTGTGTCCTAGAATAGGCTATTACCAAACCAGTAAAAAGTAAATTCTAAATCCCCTCCCTTTGTAGCTAAGGTAACGACTTTGAGCATGGATAGATCCTACAGTACAAATGACGGTGTGTCCAAGGCACGGGTAATAATTCATGCATGTTTGGCCCGCTGTCACTTATTCAAGCTTCAAGCAGGTGAGTTTCGTTCTTAAATCAGACCTAAGGGTGTGATTATGGGGTTAGTTCTGTTGTTTCTCTGGTTAGAAGTCGATAAGTCGATTTCTCTGTCTTGTCTTGATTAAGACAAAGTTTTGACGAGTCGGGTCGAGCCAAAATCGGCTCCGATTCTAACAAGTTCATCCTCGTGGATCACGATTTTTTGGTTATTCTATAACATGTGTCTTATAGCGCATAAGGGACATGACAGTTTGACGTCATTGCTTCCCTAGGCCGTGTACGCCATACTTCAGAAAGGCTCTTCAAGACCTTTACTTACTAGAGTGAACCTCTGCCTACTCGTACAGCTGCACTAACAAAACCCCTATATCAAAACTCGTTCAATGAGTAAATAAAATTATAAAGGTAGTAAACTTAAAACTAATAAAATGATAAAGAAGTCAATTTATAAACTTAATTAATGTAATTAATAAATAATTTGATAAATTAGTTATTTAATTAACATATAATTTTATTTTTATTTATATGTTATTTTCTTCAGTCTGGATTGTAATGACATATAAATAACATATAAATAATTTTATGTTATTTAATTATTAAACATTTTTTACTCTAAATTAACATAAATTTTATATTTGTGAATAGATAATATTATTTAACTAATAATATTAATTAAATTAACATAAACATAAATAATATATATCATTACAATATAGACTTAAGAAACTAAAAAATTGAAAAACGCTACATAAATCTTCACCCATTTTTAATATCAATGTTAATTTAATTAATATTTATTAATTATTAAAATTTATTTATTTAAATGCCCGAGCGACCACAAGTTGTTGCTCCTTATTCCAAGCTCGTTTCTCCTTGTTTTTCCTTACTTGGCCGGACCAATGGAGTTCTTGGCCGGGCTAAAGGCTCCTAGGTCCGGCCAAGTTCCTTCCTTCTCTCTCTCTCTCTTGTTCCTTTAAGATCAAAACCTTAGTTTCTCCTCTCTTTCCTCTCTCCCTCTTTTCCCAAGCTAGAAGATGAAGTGTAGAGACCAAGTTAGGGTATTTTATTTCTATTTTTACCAAAAGACCATTTTGCCATTCCTTAGTAGTTAGCTGCTCATTTTGATTTCTTCAAGCTATTTTGACTTCTTCTTTGACTCCAACTAGATTTAGCTTGACCCATAGACTCTCTAACTTGACCCAAGGTTGTAAAATGACCACTTTGCCCTTTATCTCTTAACTTGCTCATTTCTTCTCTTTTTCATCTCTAGTCTTCACCAAGGTGGCCATCATGCTCCTAAGACTCCATAGACCTTTTTAAACTCTCTTTTGACCCTCTTAGATACAAAATACCGTTCGTGATATTTTCTCTCCCTTTTGCCTCATTTTGCTCTTTAGGTTCTAGGGACCTCTTCTTAGATTCTTTTAACCGCTCTTGACTCTTCTAGGGGTCTTTTTAGCTCATTTCCTTTCATAGTTCTTTTATGGTAGCTTGTCATGAATATAAACAAAACTTATTAGAATTGAAGCATAAAATTGACTAACTCGTCTAAATTAAGTGACATAAATGTGGTGATTTCACACCACATCAACGGGTTTACCTGTTGGGCTTCTGGTCTTTTCTTAACCCGTTGACCATTTTATGTATCATCAATAACCATGTTGTATGGTTGAACGCTGCAGTTAGGGAGTGGAAACCTCAGTAGTTAGTGAAGCTTGGAAAGTGGGACAATAAGAAGTAGACCTAGGTTCATCGTCAGAATTCTCCATGTCAAGGTCTGTCACACGTGACTGGTCTGACTGAGCAGATGTAACTAATGGAACATTAATATTAGAGTCAAAGTCGATCCATGGGTCACCGGTAGGCACACCCCTGTCAAAAGCCTAACCCAAGGCAATAGAATCGGTTCAATCAAGCACAACTACGCCTCATGTTTTATTGAAGAATGTATTTTTGGTTTTGGAAATCGATGAGTCATATCAGCGAGCGATCAATCAACAGATATAGAATCTTTTGATTTCTTTCGCGCGGAGAAGTTTCTTTTGCAACCAACCTTGTCTTCCCCCTTTTTGGCAGTTTTGTGAATCTCAACTGCACAAAAGAAACAGAAAAGAAAATATAAACGTCAAACTATAGAAGGAAGAAGAAAGTAAAGAAGGACTCGTCGAGCATGGTATCGAGAAGTTTGGCATCGAGTAATCTCAAGAGAGTCGAGCACTCTTGAGGATGGATGCCAGTGGTGGCATGCATGGTCTGAATATTTTTGAGATAATTTTCCCAGAGATGAGCAGGAGACAAGTAGGGCTAGCTTTATTGGCTAATGGTTGATAGTTGGAAGGCAAGCCCAAGGACTGAAAGTCAGTATGACAAAGAAAGACTTACTCTTTTATTCCATCCATACCTACTTGATGTTTATAGAAGAACACTATTTGGATAATAAATGACACCAGCAAGAGTCGTTCTGGCTTTATGTGGCAGAATTGGTGAAGACATATAGTTCAGGATCCGCCTCCACTAGGGGTGTACACGAGTCGAGCTCTTAACGAGCTGCTCGAGCTCGGCTCGACTATTACTCGTGCTCGACTCGAATATTAACGAGCACGAGTTTAACACGAGCCCAAAATCATGCTCGTTCACACCGAGCTTGATCATTCTTTAGTGTATCACGTGTTACTCGTGAATAGCTCGTTTAACATACTCTTATAATATCGTAGTACATAATTACGTATTAGTATTGAAACTTGTACATGAAATACCATTAAAAAATTATCGAAATATGAATCATTAATCATTATTATTGTATGTGGTAAATGATCATTGAAGTATTTTGATAATTTAGAAAGTTTTCATTTGAAGTATTTTGATAAACGAGCTTAAAAGAATGCGAGCTCGAGCTCTTTAAAACTTATACGAACCGAGCTTGAACAAGTGGACAATTACTCGAACGAGCTCGAGCTCGATCTCGACAGTCAATCACACGAACCGAGCTTGACCATCTTACTACTCGGCTCGGCTCGGCTCGACTCGAGTACACCCCTAGCCTCCACGTCTAATACACAGCTCACAAAATATGCCATAATGACAAGCACAACATTTGGTATAACTGACAAGGCGAGACTCTATATCAGTTACGCATCGCGATGAAGAAAGATTGCAAAGAGAGACACGACATTGGTGCAGACCAACTCAAATTCTTTAAAAGTAGCATGCTTCATATATGTTGGTGTCAACATTTTGCTTACTGGTACCAGTCAAAATAAAGAGCCTTAACGTTGAGTCAAGCCGATTGATTGCTCCTGCTCCGTTGATTCTTTTCTCCTTCACTCTTGTTCCTGCTCCTGAGAACTGGCGGGGTAACCTGCAAAGAGTTTGAAAACCTCTAAGACGCTCAAGACCGTCATATTGCCTTCTAGATAAAAGATTGAGTATTGAATGAACCGTGGAGTTCGTTTTGTGAATATGTATTCAACGTACCTTCTTCGAGGTGATTTTATGACCTTTTATAGGTTGCTTTGGCCGACTGTTCTGAGGCGGCGATTTTAAGGGCGGTGGAAGTTCACCGTGTTGTAAGAGATTTAGGAGTTTCCCTCTTTAGGGGTCATCCCATATATTAGATATTTAGGAGTTCCTTTATTTAAGGATCCTTCATAGATATCTTTCCGAGTCTAGGATATGTTTCCTCTTTCTGAGACTCTTGGAGCTCAGGTTAGGTAAATACTTAAGATCCTCACTGACTGAGATCTTTGATTGGATTTGGGCTTAAGTCGGTAAGCATTGACACATTTCTACCTTCCCATATTTAAGGTTTAAAGTACCGACCTTGCTTACGTGGAGCTCCCTAGCCTTTTCCCGAATCCAAGGCAGACCAACAATCTAACACTTTGACCTTCATATTGAATCCGATAGTTTATTGGCCCCCAAATTAAGCACTTGGTTGGATTGTTAAATCTCTCTTCTCATCATTTCATATAGCCAAACGCCCCCTTAAACTTCCCTTGACGCCCTAAAGGCTAAAACCCTAAAAATATTGAAGATTGACAAATTCCTTAAGCTCGTTCAATTCCCTCCCTTTCTCTCTCTTTCTCGCTAGGGTTAATGGCTTCAAACTGCAGCAGATTGATGAACAGAACGGCTTTATCAGCTCTGAAATCCACCATTAAATCAAAGATTTCAACAAATTCACCTCCTTCCATGATTGGCTCATCAGTAGGAGGACCCCGAGTCCCTCTCTCCTCCTCAGCAATTCCTTCTGTTCGTGGTCTATCTTCTTCATCTTCATCAATCAGGTTAGCTTTTAATTGTATCACTGATTTCAATCTCTTTATCTCTGATGAGTTTATGTTGTAATGAATCTGAATGTTCATCTTTTTATCTTCCCTGGTTGTGATCAGATCGTTGGGATGCGCGATGTCAATGTTGCCCTTACACAGCACAGTAGCAGCAGCGAGATTGACTTCATGCCTGAGCTCTAACTCCAGGAGTTGCCGCTCTCTTTCACAGGGTAGCCTCTGCCACACCTCTCCCGGCCTCTAACTAAAAAAATTTCTGTCTTGCTTGCTTTTTATTAGTGTGAGTTCCTTCTCATTTTTATGCATCTTTTTGTTACTTTTTTCTTTGCTTCCTTGTGTTTCACTTGAGAAATGAGATCTTGGGTTACACTCAAAAAGTTTATTTTTCAAGGTTAAACTTAAACAATAGTTCATCTAGGTTAACATTGACACTTTGTATGGTTAATCCTTTTAGGTGTCTTTGTGTCAATCCTGGTATGTCTCTGCGCGTGTTTGAGTTTGTTGGTGTTTTTAGCATTGAAACAATAGTTCATACTCAAGCCTTAGATCTTACTGCATAATGTATTTTAATTTGTTTCTGTTTTCACTGGAACTTGAGTGTCGTTTGATTTGGGATTTGGATTTTAACTGAAGAGTGGGCGAAAAAAATGTTAACCAAATACCCTAAAACCTCGTATCCTTTTTGTATGGTTAGTGATACTGCCTACCGAAATCTTGAGCCTTAAGTAACTTAATTTCTTGGTGCAATCTAAAACCTCAACTAGTTGAGTAGGTAACTACTAACTACAAAATGATTTAGCTAACTAGTTCAGATATTGAAATTTATGGTGATAGAATGTTTGAGGAGTAAGTGTATATATTCTATTTGCGTTATAGAGAGTATATAATGCGTAAGAAAATAGTCCAAAATGTAAGGAACCGAAAATAGTGTACCAGAGAGGTCTACCCCTAGCTTATTGGAATCTCACTCACGTTATATTGTAGTGTGTAACGGTACTAGTAGCACAAAGTGGAACCTCCTTCTTTTAGGAACATTGGGCCAAAGTCGGGTCTGGCCGTCTGGGTCGTTTAAGCAAACCAGGTGTTTCCCAAGTTTCACTATTATATACGTGTGGTTGAGTTGTTGTTTTTTTCTGGCCTTTGCAGTTAGTTAAAACAGAAGCCCAGGTTGGAGTTTGGTTTGATTTTACATGAGACAACCTTTACCATGTTTTGGTTTTTAATGTGATAAACATAAACTTTCTCCTTTAATATATAAATCTAAAATTTCAGATAATAATTAAATTGTGTGCTTTAGGATTGCTAATGGATGAACAAATGTGTGTAAATATGTAAACGATTGTGATGATGATCTTTCTCCGTATAAGACAGTACTAAAGTTAAATAGAATTTCTATGTTCTTATGGAGTCCATTCCAGTAGATAAAATAAACTTTATCTTATCAGAAGATTCAGAACCTATAACTGTATGTCAAAACTTGAGTCCTAATTTGTAAGTTTACTAATGTACTGATTTTCAGGAAAGATGCCTAATTTTCCAAGTTGTAGTTTTTTAAGACAACTGATATATAATTGAGCCTCTTTTCCGTATAATTTGCTGCTTTTAGTGGCTTTAGATCGTACAGATTCTAATTTTTTGATTTTTATGGAGTATATTTCTTACAAGCGCCTCTATATGCTCTTAATGTGTGTTAAAGAACGTCAAAATTTTGCTGCCTAAATGCTAGAGGTACCTGACAAGATTTTAAAATAATAATAATTATCATTATTATTAGTGTTGGTATTACACTATTACTATAAGAGAAGAAGAATTTCATTTGTTTCAGTGTTAGATTACAATTATTTTGAAGGGATAGTTGATCTATTTTTGTTGGCAAAGTGCAAACTAAGGTTTACTTTATTGGAACCCACCATTGAAACCAACTTCGGATATTTACTTTTAAAAAATTGATTGAATTAAGCGAGGGGGAAAGATACGAAGACCTCAGGTACCTATAAAAAGTGGTCTCTGGGGAAAAACAGTCAAAAGACTGCAACAGCCCAAATTACATAGTTGTGATTAACCAACTTCGGATATTTTGGTCTGCAGGCACATGATTTGCCCAAGGAACTGGACCTTTTGGACCTGTTATTTTCACGGCATCATTCTCAAGTATGAACACGTCATTAAAATTTTGATAACTAGTATTATAGATTGAGATTTACTTTATTTGGATTATATATACTATCTATGTCATAGTAATCCTGGTTGGGAACTTCATGTCATGCTGTGCTGCAGACTTAATGTACTCCTCTTTATGATCACGATCATTGATGACATGCTTAGGGAATCTTTTCACTTAATTAGCTATTTTATGAGTCTAATGTACTGCTAGCAGGTTCTTTTTCTTGTATAGAATTTCATCACACTTATGTTGTAGAAAATCTTGACATCAATGTAACGTTTTTCGCCTTAAGGCGGATTGCTCTCACTCTCACAAGACGAGGCGGCGCCTGAAGGCGTACGCCATGATGCGTAAAAAGCGTAAACTAGCTTTTAGTAAGAAAAATGACATCAATTATGTAGAACTATAACATAGTTTTTCTACTTTACTACCATAATATGAAGTCTTAAGTGTTTTATAAACAAAACTAGTTATGTCTTTTACGTTGTACAACAACTCAAGAGTACTTCAGATGCACACATTTTACTTTCGGGTTCAATTGCGTACGCCTCAAAGCATCCAGGTGTCCGCCTCGAGTCGTGCGCCTCGAATGTGTTTTAAAACAATGCTTGACATAATTATTTGTAATTAGTCCAACGTATTACCTTGTCTATCAGGGTAAATTTCACATTATTATCATTTTTGGCCCATCCACAAAACCCATGGGGCTAGAAGTTCCAGATCATTCTTTTTAGGATCATCTACACGATGATTAGATCATCTTGAACATGGGTGTTTGTCATTGTGAGGACCCTGGAACGTGTATATATAAAATATTCAGATGGTTTTCGTCAATGATTAACTCGTTGAAGGAGTCTTAGAAACCTTGTTATCGGTTGGCCTTAGTTCATTTTTTCTTATGTTTGGTGTCATTATACGTAAGGTATTGTAGACAATTCTTGCTGTCTGGTCATCGAAATCTTAAACGTACATATTCTTGCTTTCAACGTTTTGAATCTCGTCACTTTCACCCATGTTTGTTTGTGACACGGTTATCTTTTGTGAAATCCTATGGCTTTTTTCCGATCGATCATCTTATCCAACTTTTGGCTACACTCCAACTTCTTTCTCTTTCTTTATTAGTTTATTCTTATATATTCTTATTGAGCATTCCTTTTGAACATATTCAAATTTGCTTCTTCTTTTTTCTCTTCTCTTTTTTGGGATAATTCCAGATCTCCTTTTCATTCGTCCAGTCTTATGTGGTATCATTTCAAATGTGATGTCGCCCGCCAAAACGTTTGTTTTTGGATATACATTCCTTAACTTAGTGCAAACATCTGCTGAAACAATTACTTCAGATCTCATTTCTTGTGACATCAATGTGACGTTTAGATCCTTTCCTATTCTTCCATCTCTAATTTAGTGCTACTTGTTGGATTTTTAATTGCTTGTACAGTTAAACTTGTGTTATGAATCGGGATTTGTTGCTTAGTGGGTCATGAAGTTATGATTGTGAAATGCGAGTCTCTGAGGCTTAAATTAGAAAATGTTTGATTGAATACTTCATTTATGTTGGAAATGGAGCATGGTCCTGAATAATGGATTAAATCCTGTGACCTAGATAGAGTGCTATTGACATGTTCTCTATACTAGACAACTAATTTGCTGCTTTATTAGTTGGGCACGTGAATGATGCTTACCAGAATGCTTTTCCAAAGG
>BEHA01000078.1:755973-783739 GCA_002897215.1 Eschscholzia californica subsp. californica | reverse complement strand
TAATTGCTTGTACAGTTAAACTTGTGTTATGAATCGGGATTTGTTGCTTAGTGGGTCATAAAGTTATGATTATGAAACACGAGTCTTTGAGGCTTAGATTAGAAAATGTTTGATTGAATATTTTATTTATGTTGGAAAGGGAGCATGGTCCTGAATAATGACTTAAATCTTGTGACCTAGATAGAGTGCTGTTGACATGTTCTCTATATTGGATTTCTAGACAACTAATTTGCTGCTTTGTTAGTTGGGCACGTGAATGATGCTTACCAGAATGCTTTTCCAAAGGGTTCTTTTTGGTCATTCTTGGTGGTTAAGCTTGATTCTGTGGTGTCTAGCTTAGATTAGCCTACTGTATGCAGAAACCAAATCCACAAATGTTTTGTTGGAGCAAGATTACCAAAAAATTCTCAGATTCACCTTCCTAAGTGATTAATTCTGCTATAGATGTTCAATTTTGCTTTTCGAGAAGTTTGGTTTTCTTGGTTCATACTTCATCTCTAAGTCAAATCACTCATTGCTGCTACTCGTCAATCTTTTTTGTGCCTTCGACCTTGTTCAAGCCACACAATATATATTTTCCTTTTAATCTCATTAGACAGAAAATAGGGTTCTAGTATATATCTTCTTGTTAAATGTTCAGGTTTTAAATACATTCAAATACAGTATATAGTAACATACTTGCTCATTTTCCCAGATGATATTGATGGTACGTGATTCGTTTTGCTTCTTCCCCTTGCTGTTTTAGAAAGGTGGGTCTCGATGATCTACAGATTAACTACATAAGAAATCAATTAGTTCTTGCATTCTCTGTAATAACAGATATTCGCTAGAATCAAATTCGCAAACTTACTTCTTAGGATTCAAATTCAATTGTGTTGAGTTTTGCCATCACTGATTACTTCTGTATCAATAAATTTAAATCTTAACTTACCATACTAAGCTGATGCATAATGTGAAATATGTATTCTATGAGCCTGTCGTTTTCTTCTTCTGTTTTCATGGGTCTGTTCTCAAACCCTGATTTGCGTCTGATACAATTGTTTTGTTATCTTTTTAGAGCTCGGGCAATCGGTTCCAAGGTGAAAATGCTAATCAGGTGCCCCCTTACAAGAACAATGTTTATCTTCATGTAACTGAACATGGAAAAGTTCCTTTCTTCCTTCGTTTTTCACGACTTTCTATTTTTGTAATTCTTGTTGATCGATATTTGTTCGAAATAAGTTTATTAGAAAGGTGATGTTACTTCATATAAGATATCAAGTTTCGTACATGTTGTAGAAATTTCTGACTTCTTATAGACTGCGATCAGGATAATATAATATGTGGAGCCAATGTGGGAGGAACTGGATGTAGCTAAGACGTTCAAAATTGCAAATTGGCTAAGGTATTAGATATGATGCATAACTCGGAGGGGTAGGCCTCCCCTTGGAGATGCTCCAAACAAAAAGCTCTTTAAATACCAGAGCTATAAGTTTATCAAATTCGATTCCAATGAGAGTGTTTCCCAGAAAAACCCTCTCTCTCTCTTTAAAACCTAGATGAGGTTTCCTGAAATCTCTCACCTTCATCTAGGTATTTTCATGGAAATAAAAGAATTTTCATGGAAATAGGTATCTTCAAATGTAATTCCATGGCTTTAATTCTTTAGGAAATCAATTTTTATGAAATAGTCTACTTTTAATTCCTTGCTCCCCCCTCGGAATTAGTTTTCGTGGAAAGTCAAAAATCAAAATAAGAATATTTAATATATTCGGATACTTGAAACTTAATATTTATCTCTTTATATGTTTAAAATGATATTTTTACTTATAAAATTTTGCAAAATAAATTGGACAAATGACATTTTTATCCTTTCTTACCAAATGACATGTTTACAAAGTTGTCAAAATGATATTTTGGTTTTATGTAGCCAAAATTTCATTCTTACCATTTTATAATATCAAATTGGCATTTTACCTTTATGTTGTCAAAATGACATATTTACCCTCGTATAATATCAAAATGATATTTTTACCCTTATGTGGTGTGAATGACATTCTTAGTGAAATCTCTTTCTTATATTAGTGAAATCTCTTTCTTATCCATACGTTGTCAAATTTACATTTTTATCTTGTTTTATTCACAACTTGACATTCTTACTCTTAAATTAGTAAAGTGACACAAGGTTAAATAATTTTAAAACATAGGGGTAAAAATATAATTTTGAAAACATGAGGGTAAAAATGTAATTTAGACAACATAAGGATGAAAATGTAATTTAGACAACATAAGGATGAAAATGTAATTTTGACTATATAAGGATGAAAATGTAAAAACTCTATTGAATGTTATATTAGTAGAAGTTAGTTGTCAACCAAATAACAAAGTTTGTAATTCCACTGAATAATAAATGACTACCAAATGAAAGAAATCTTATTTCTACGGAACAAATTCCGTGGAAGACTTTCCACGGAATTCTTTTATTTCCATGGAATTGTTTCCCTGATATCAAACACAACCTAACATGAAAGGAACCCTTCCCTTTGCCAAAACAGTGAGCGAAAAGAGACAACGGTTACGAAGATTTTTCCTACCAAAAATCTTGGATTCTTCGGTAACAAAACGTTAGTATCAAAAATCCTGTACCAAACTTAACTTTTCTTTTTATCTTTTTGAAGAGCACTAAGTTAAGATACATAAATTTAATGTTTTAGACGTGTTAAGTTTGTGGTCATGGAAACCAATTGACATTAAATGAAGAGAACCTAGACACTATGTTTGGTCGTCACAAGATGATAAAATTAGTCTTACCTCCAAATAAAAAGGACCATAACTCTTTATTGGGTATTTACCTTTGCAGCAGTAGGAGCCCATTAATGTGGGAATCCATGTAAAATAATCTCCCTAATTTAGCGGTGGAAAATACAGATTTTTTTTGTTGAAATGAAATGGAGATGATGAAAAGAGAAGATTTTTGGGAAGAAGGATAGGAGAAGCACGTGAGTTGTAGCAGGAGATGAGGTTGTGATCCCGAACAAACAACATAGCACGTGCAATGGTCATGTGCTCACTCTTCAAGATAATTTTAAATAATAATATTAAAATGTTAAAAATTAAGGGGTCAATATAGTTTTTTGTGAGATATGGGATGGTGGGAGGAATAAAGTCAAAATTATTTTAATATTTTCCCATGTTATAACATGGATGGATTGGGCCAATAGTTTTTCATTATTTTATTTCTTGAAATTCAGTACCATCTTTGTACGGGTACTACCTAGGTCCTAGACAAAGGTGGGGTATTAGCTAGCAATTTTTGGGTGTAAATATCCATCTTAAAATATACTATTTTCTAACTCTAGGTTTGAGTGAAGATTTATCCTCTATAGGTTAGGAAGTTCTTTTCTAATGTTATGTTATTCGGTGGTGTAATATTTGTTCGAGATCACACCTTAGGGGCAAGTCCAACGTTGGGCTCGGGTTCTCAATTTTGGGAGCTCCTGAATTTTAGGAGCCCTGATGCTTTTCTCAATTCCAACGTCGGGCTCCCAACCGGAACTCCCAAAGCCGATTTGAATTTGACCAAAACGGCACAATTAACACTTTTAGGTTAGTGGTCAACTCAATTTATTTTTTACTTTTTATGGTTCTTCTTATTTTCCTTTGTCTTCTTCCTCTCCTCTTATCTCTCTTGCTAACGAAGGCGAGAGCCTATCCCAATCCCTCTTCGTCGGCAATCTGGTTAACCTGATTCAGACAGGATGGTATGGTTTCTCGACTGTAACGGTCTGGTTTAGCAGATCGCTGACGAAGAGGGCTCCTCTTCGTGATAAGAGAGAGTAAAGAGAAAGGAAGAAGAGCGAGAAGAAGAAGTAGAAGGGTGAAGAATAAAAAGCAGAAAAGAGAAAAAAGAAGAAGAAATAAATGTATTTTCTTTTAAGTTGAGGTCCTCTGCCAGAGGTTGTCGATCGACGCCATTTTGCGGGAGATATAATGATGTGGCTAGAGAAAAATAATAATAACCGGGTGATAAGCACCTTTTTAGAATGAGGTATAAAAAAATCCCATGTAACCATACTTGGTTGACCTAGTCTTGGTGAAAATCACATTACCTCTTAGATCATCACCAATGGGGTAGTCAAATTCTAAAACTTAGAGTGTCATTTAAAATTTTTGTTCAAAAAATTTCTCTAATGGAACACACTTTCAGTCACTCAATGATGTGGGAACATTTATTATAGAGACTCTAAAAAGTAACACTCCAAAATGATGGATAAGTGAATTGCATGTAACAATACTTGGTTGATCAAATCTCGGGGTGAAGATCACATTGCATCTTAAAATCATCTCCAATGAGACTGAAAGTGTGAAAGTGTCACCTCTTAGATCATCACCAATGGGGCACTCAACTCTAAAACTTGTACTTGTTGTGAAAAATAAAGGAGGGAAGAAGAAAGATAAGACAAAATATAGACAAAAGATATAGAGACAAGTATAACTAGAATTGTATTCATATGTTTGTAGAGAATGTCTCTACTTTGGTAAATTGGTAAATTGAGTACTATGATACATTGGTTTGATTTATCTTCTTCATTAGCAAGTAACCTCTTTATATAGGCATTTAGCTAGATGAGTTACACATCCAATAGGCACACAATAATGGAGCTTGAATACAAAGTAATGGTGGAAAACTTATGGTGGTGGGAGTTACAAAGTGTGGTGGTCATCCACCATAAATCAAAGATTTATAACAGTACTGACACTCTAGAATTTTTAGAATTTTTATTAAAGAGTCTACTTAATGGAAAACATTTCTTATAGAGACTCTTTAGAGAGACGCTCTAAGATGGGGTGTCTTTGTGAAACTCTCTGTTATAACTAAAAGTCGCGGAAGCTATCGAACCTATCCTAGAAATTGATCCGATTATGAAGATTAATCGAAAAGCTAAGTCAAAATCAATATGCGAACAGAATTTAACGAGGTTCGGCTTAAAGCCTACGTCCTCGGGCGAACAAGAAATTTTTATTGAAGGATAGATGAAGACGACTCACACAACCCGCAAGTTCGTCCCAAGATGGTACCGTATAGAAATTAACCTTCTATACTAAATCTTCGACGATCGAAAAATTAAACACCGCTCAAAACTATGAACAAAATCTCTCTCACTTGCTCTCTATCTAACTCTCTCTAGAAAGAGTTGTTGTTGAGTTGTTTGTTGGTTGTGTTGGTGATGAATACAAACACTCAAGACCCCTATTTATACATATTATAAGCCGGTGGGACTGGAACCAAATTGAGCCAAAAAATTGGAAACCATCACAATTTGGAAACTGCCTCCAATTGTAAACCGCCTCTAATTGATTTTACCAAACCGTCTTATCAATTGTGAAACTGCCTATTCTTTCAAAAGCAAACCGGCAATTGAAATCCAATCCAATGGAAACCGCCTCTTACACTCTCTAACAGCGTCATAATAAAATTTAAATCCGTCAATTTTTTTTGTAATTTAACTATTTTTTATATTGAATTTAAAAGTGAAATATATATCAAATAGAATTATTTTAAAAATATCTGTTGATAGCAAAAAAAAACTTAGTATCTTTATTTTGTTGAGTATTGGGCCTGGGCCATGGGTCTATACAGCTCGAAAACAATGAGGGTCAGTTTTATTACGTAACGTCGTAGTCTAGTTGAAAAAAACGTCACTGTCACGGAGCTGCCAGCTGGATCCAGTTAACCTATTCACACTCACTCTCTCTCTACTGACTCACTCTCTCTCTCTCTCTCCGACGCGTAACCGGAAAACGTCTATTTCCTCACTGAAACACAGCCCCCCGTTTCCCCCTCTCTCTCTCTAAAAAAAAACTCTCTCTTTCCGTTTTAATTGTTCACAGAAAAAGACGACTACTTTTCAGTACAAATGTGGTCCCCATCCTCTTTCATTGTCCTCATCTGTAATATATTCACTTTTTAAGGTCATTTATGTCTTTTTAACTCTTCACTTCTTTTCTCTCTCTCTACCTCACACCCACCACGTTCTTCTGTTTCCCCCTCTCTGGACGTTACAAAAATAAAAACTTCTCCACTCCAAAACCCCCAAAACCCTCTTTTCTTTCTCTCTCTCTCTCTTCTCTGAACTTCAAACACCAGTTACAGAAGAATAGAGAGAGAAAGATAAAAAAAAAAAACCTCAAATGGATATTACCTACGGATTATCATCTTCCGATCATTTTCTCATCGATGATCTTCTCGATTTCTCCAACGATCATGATCTTCTACTCTCTTCCCCCACCACCACCACCACCACTTCTTCAACCTCTGATTCCGTCCTACTTGATCACTTTCCTCAGAATCCTCTTCCTTCTGCAACTCCTTCTTCCGCCGTCGCCGTCGCCGTCAACTATAATACTAATCGTACTTCTACTTATGCTGATGATCTATGTCTTCCTGTAAGTATATAATGAATCTCAATCACTACTACATGAACAGCACATTATTAGGTTTTAGGTTTTAAGTTTCTCATTTTTTGTTGTTGTTGTTGTTGTGTAGAATGAAGATGTAGCAGAGTTAGAATGGTTATCGAACTTCGTTGATGAATCGTTCTCTGATTTCTCAATGAATGACGATCTATCTCTTACCTCCGCCTCTAAATCCACCATCTCCGCCGCCAGAAACACAAGTACCAGCAACTTCCTTCAACAACCTTCTTCATCTTCATCATCAGATTTACTTCCTGAAAAAACTAAAAGCAAGCGATTAAGAGTCGCAACTTCTTCGGATGAATCAAATCACTACATGATCTGGAACACTAACAGTTCTTCATCTCCGCCGCCGGAGTATGAAAGTCCGGTAACTTGTGGTAAATCAAGAAACAGTATGATAAGGAAGACGATGAAGGAAATATCGTCAGGGATCGGAATCGGAACTGGAATCGGTCCGGATCGTCAGTACGGAAGTGGGAGAAAGTGCACGCATTGTGAATCGGAGAAAACGCCACAGTGGCGTACTGGACCAATGGGACCAAAAACCTTATGCAACGCTTGTGGGGTACGATATAAATCGGGTCGACTCGTTCCTGAGTATAGACCAGCAGCGAGTCCGACTTTCGTGTTGACTCAACATTCAAACTCTCATAGAAAAGTCATGGAGCTTAGACGTCAGAAAGAAGAAGAAGAATCGATGAATACTACTAATACTAATACTGGTACTGGTCATCTTTCTCATGGAACAACAACCAGACAAGATCATCATCATCTTCTTCTTCCAAGTGATCCTCATGATTACTTCCACCATCACCATTTCCAGGTCTGCTAATCAAGATCCCCAATTTCCCATCTCTCTTCTTTCTCTCTCTAGATGTAGAGTCAGCTCATGCATGCATTGATCATGAAATTAGGAATTTAGGGTTAGGGGTAGTCATTTCTAGCTAGGGTTTTTTATCCTCTATATTGGAACTGTTCCTCTATCTATCTATCTATCAATGAAATGTGATCATGAGTAATAAATGTTTCTTATTTTGTTTAATTAGAGTTTCAAATTAAAAGATAAAGATTCAGAATTCGTTTTTATAGTTCTTTCATTTCCTTGAAGTTTGAAATCAAACAAGCTGAGTGAGCTTGTAGTTGGTATTTATCTGGATCTGACTCATTGAGCTTGATTGTCTGATTCAAAACTCAGCCGGGAAAGAGAGAGAGAGAGTCGGTGGTCCACCGTAGTATGTATATGAGAGAGGTACTGTGGGAATATTCCCCCCAGTTTTGGCCATGTGATATGTGCACTGTAAATTTGAATGGCTTAGTGTGTTTTTTGAGTTACCCAGTACAAATTTTAGGTACAATTGACTATTTTTTTTAGTTTTTCAGAAACCTTCCACCAATATTTCTTTTTTGCACACCGGTAAAGATCGTAGAACTACTATTGTAGGCGAGTATTTTTTTTGCACACTGGTAAAGATCGTCGAACTACTATTGTAGGCGAGTTTAATATTTTTTTCAGATTTTTGTCTCGTTCTCTATCATCTCCTTCCTCCTAAGTTCTAACTATTCTGCGAAGGGAAGGTCTTTTAGTTAGAATGCCGATATGATTTAGGGGATTTTTACGAATCAATTGTCGACATTTTGACAAAAGGGATCATCTCTTTCGCCGGAATAGAGAGGGAGGAAAATAATGGAGGTGGTCGAAGCTGGTGGTGGGAGATGAGTAGTTGATAAAGTTTTGTTACCCCCTAAATTTGAGAAACCTCACTACTTTTTTGTACCCCGAAAAAAAAATTTCCCAAAACATCGACTTTTTAAGCAAACATTTTGTATAAGAGAAAATTCTATTTGAAAATTTGACAAACATTAAAGTTTTGTTTATTACGTGGAATATATTTGTTGTAAATATTATTTTTTCTGATGCAAAGGAGATTTATTTTTATCTCAGTGTTAAATTTAAACGGTGTAGTTGGTAGGAGTTCCACATGACTGGTCATGGAAAAAAATTTCACTGAGTTATTTATACGGTAAAAAGTGATAATGGCAAAAGGTCTAAAGTCATGAACCTCTCATTTGATACCCGAGTTTAAAAAGGTGAATTTGTTACTCTTAAAGGGGCCGTTAACAAAAACTCTCATTGGCTCTCTCTCTAACTTCTCCTTATAACCGTCCCTCTCTCTCTTAAACCGGGTACAGATCTGAGTTTTTTCCTACGGCAAAGGGATGCCCTTAGTCAGAACCCGTTTATCTTTCCTTTGTAGTTTGTTCTCCCTCCACTAATAGTTTCTAGGGACTTCAATTTTGAGAATTGCTTCCTCAAAAATGGATTCACTGCTCCAAATAACTACTTTTGAAAAAGGAAAATGAAGAACAAAATCAAGATTTCTCTTCTGGTTCTCTTATGCAATTGCTTTATTATGTTCATCTCAGTTACTACTGTGGTTCAGGCAAATCACACTACATGTACACTCTAGGGGCTACTAAGAATAGATTTAAAGTTGTCGATTCTTTCTTATTTGAGTACAAGAATGATTTTGTTATTGAAGTGGAAAAGCAAGGTTACGATCACTGTAACTTAACCAATCCATTGGCTGCGTTTGATGATGGTAAATCGGTTATAAAACTCGATCTATTGCAGGTCCTCCACAACATTACATAACATATCTTTCTCCTACACCATCACCACTTTCAAATGGAGGATTTAAAGAATAGAAGACCGATTAGTGCAAAGAAACGGGATTGGAAAACATCTTGATTCGTTTTTTATTAGTATTATTGTAATTATTTTGTCGACCTTTAGGGTCTTTTCATTCACGATCTTCAGAATCTTTTGTCGGCCTTTAGGGTCTTTGCTTTTAGTCAGTGTCGAGTCAATTTCTGTCCCTTCATAAGGCACTTTACATTCGAAAGTTCTATGAACTTATCTTATGTAACTCTCATAAAGTTGAGGAGAGAAATAACAATATCTATCATGTAACTTCGTGATGTTGATCACTTATGGATGAATGTATGGTTTTACTCATAAAAAAAAAAAAAAAAAAAAAAAAAAGGTCGACAGTCAACGGTCAAGGTCAACTGTTCGGGTCAACAATAAAAAATATCTAATCGGGTCTTGTAGGCGGACACCAACAAAGTAAAGGAAGGGGCCTGCAGTCGGAAAGACAGAAAACATATCGTGAAGGCCTAGAAATCGAGGTGGTGCTGACCGACTCTGACTATCTGGTTAGCGAGTGTATGTGGGTAATCAATGAAGTAACTAGAGTAAGGGTAGAGATCACTGTCGTTGGAGCTTGGTCAGGGCGGTAAAGTGGTTGGAACTCGACTCTACGAGGTAGTTTAGCTTATTGTAAATGGACGAAGGATCCAACGTCTAGGAGAGAAGTGTTAATGGTGATCGAATGTCTAGGAGAGAAGTGTTAATGGTGATCGAATTCCTCCTAATGGCTCACCATCAAACACGAGAGCGAGACAACCCGAGATAAGTACAATGGAAAAGGATGGATGCAGAGAGAGAACTCGACGTGTGAGTTTGTTGTCTACGGTACTGACTTAAGTCTCCTTTTCCATGTGCAGTCACTGTCCTCATACAGGGATAAGGACGTCTTAATGGCGCAAAGATCATGGGTTTTAATGGCTCTGAGAGCTGGTTGTGCTCGGGCAGGTCCGGATGTATGCAAATCTCATAAATCGCGTGCGTTAGTCATTCGATGGACATTATTTGTGGGATGGTATCTCGATAGTTCGATTAAGATTAGTTAGATCTTTAACTTTTCTTACGCGTAGCTTGAGCCACGAGTGTGGGGGTCGTCAGTTAGTTCGGCGCATACATGGTCAAGTTTTGGAGATCCTTCGGCCTCACTTGTTTCAGCAAAGTCTGCGAGTTGTAGATCGTGGTCGTCGTGGGTTGGGCCCACCACTCGTGGAGTTTTTAGAGACACTCTTACCTGTTAGTTCAGGTACGAGATTTTGCCTATACAAATTTCAGAGGCGTTCAAAGGTTCCGAGTGGAGAGCATCTGCGAGAGAGACATAAGAGCAGGCTAGGAGTTTTAGAGAAAAAGAAAGTTGGAGCAGGCTGGGAGATAAAAGAGAGAAAGATTTGCAAAAGCAAGTTGCCAGGTCAAGAAAGAGAGAGAGGAGATCGATTTTCACATCCTTTCAAGCACAGTACCACAACCCAATTTTTTCGATTGACAAGTGAATACTTCACACGAAGTAGTACAAAATTGTTTTTTTTCGATTGACAAGTGAATACTTACTCGACACAAAGTAGTACAAAATTGTTCTCTCAAAAGCTAACAAATTGGAAGACGGTCTTGTGTGAAAAGCAGTAATGAATGTCTTTTCCGTTGGGAGTAAATTGGTGTTGAATAAACACTTGCACCATAAATTTAAAAAAAAAATGGCAGCCAATATATGAAATTAGGGACAAAATGGTTTTCACATCCACATGTTTTGAGACGAACTAAATTCTTCTAAAACAATGGTTCTTTTAGGTGGAAACCCTAATAAAGAATTTCAAGAGAGTTGGCAGCCAAAACCAATTCGTTTGACATTATTTTTCACAGGTACCGAATCGAATATTCATGGGGATCAAAAAATTTCAGCCACTGACCCTTCCCAAAAAAAAGTCATAGGGTTTGAGAGTTTACACTAATATATATTCTTGTGAAGAAGAAGATCCACAGGGATATCCCATTCATAAGGTAAGAATTCTTTGTTTCTATTATCAATTCGATCAAACAAAACTATCAGTTTGAAAGAAAAGAATTCCAAAATGTTTCATTTTATTTGTGTTAGACAAACTTTGACAGTATATATGTTTTTCCCAGGGGTACAGATAATATCCCTTTTTCACAAATCTCATTCATCTACCTGATTATAAAGGTAGAAAACAATTACCATCAAACTGAAATTCCGTAGTTGCTGATCCTAGACACCTCTTTAGTCAGAGTATTCCTTTCTCTCTTGGCCTCGGAAGCAAGGCTTGAAACCTGAAAAGGGAAATCACAAATAACTCTGATAGTGTTCAATTATTACAAAAAACCGAAGCAAAGAGTGAACCCCGAAAAATCATTAACGACTTCTCGATTCTATTAGAAAGTTACAATAAGTTTGAAATTCAGAATAAACAACTGAATGAGATCAGAATTAAATGATTAACTGAAAAAGTATAATTGTCATTAGATAAAAGGCAAAAAGGAACGTTGAACCACTTGAGGGGAGCTCGAGACCCATATGGATTCTAAGGGTACTTTTTCTCTTTGTCATTTTGAGAAAAGGAAGATATGGCTTGGGCTTGGCTAGCCGTAGTCTATAACCAGAACGGGATGGGTAAAGAAAATCATAGAGCGAGTGAAGATATGAAAATCCCTCTACTTTCTTTTTTGTAATAAGGAGATGTTTTATTGTTCTTCATTTTTGTTAACAAGATTCAGTAATTAACATTCGATATACAAACTGCAAACTATAGGGACATAAAAATGAAAGTTCACCTATTAAATACTTAGAAAGCCTACACAACTGACCTGTGATCGGAATCTAGATGCCTCCCTACTAGGAAGTTCTCCGAGGATATCCTTCAAACCTGGTACAACAAAGATATCTCAAATGAACCATCTGGAAAAACCCAGTTTCACGCTACTCGAATTTGAAATGAGTAACGGTTTGAGTAAGAATTATTTGGGTACCTCTAGCTTGTCTTTCAATCTTATAAGCTGAACGAATTACACCTTGAATCTGATTCCCTGCTTGTCTGCAATTGAACTAGTGTAAAAAAGAAGAAATCAATTGAATAATATTGATCTTAATCCGAAGAGACAAACCTAAGTTTAGTTCTTCCCCGTTTCATCTCCTCCTCTGCTTGTATAGCTCTCTTCTGAAAAGTTAAACAAATTGCTGGGAATTATGAACTACAAATAACCAACAGATAATACAGAAAAGAGGAGTATGAAATGTTGTAAATCTTAAGCAGGATAGAAAGAGAATGAAAAGGGCAGGTCTTTATATGTATGTACATAGATTGAGGATCTGCATTTGATTACTTGAAGTTATATTGCGTTTACTTTGGCCCGCGAAGCCCACATGACCATGCAAAAGCTGATTATCCACGCGAGATTGTTCTAACACGAGATAAATCATCATCACTAAAGATACAACCCATTAAGAAACTGTGAGCTCATTCACCCATTACTTGCCATTCGAAGGCAAAATAAACGTCCTTCAACATTGATTTCAAAAGATAGGCAAGATATTTCATATGGACACATTTTAGCTTAAAATACTCCAGCAAGATTAATCTACAGCGTATGGGTATTAACTGATGTCAATATGAAGCAAAAGCTTCTACTGAGTCTGGGTCTGAGTCCGAGTCTGAGATTTACGTTAAAAGTCCTTCACACTCCCTACATTTGATCGTATTATGTGGAGGGTAGGAGTTTATGTTAGTCGAAGCTCTCTATGCTACAACAATTGCTTGCTTGGAGTTTAGATCATTTCATTGCAGTCGACGCAATCGGGTTAATCTTCTTCTGGTAATCATTGGTTTTCTTCTCAGCAGAATTCATTCATTATTTGGAGTTCGGGAAATGATTTCCATGGACATGAAAGTTAGTTATCGATAGACGGACTTTTGTGAGGGTGATTAAAATTCTAACCGGAATAAAAAACAGACCAACCATATGACCTGGAATGTATGATGGCTTTCAGGTGCCACAAGTCACACCTGATCTACACATATTTTGAACTTTCTACGTTGACCCCAATCACATTGATACACACAATTGAACACCATTAAATGTAGAAAAAACGGTTACCTCCAACTTTTCACCTTCAGCCTTCACAAGCTCAATAGACTGACGCAATTCCTTCACCTTGGCATCAGCTCTAGAGAGCAAAGTCTGTTCCAAAGAAAAGAAAATAAATAAGGGAGATAATGTGTGACGTGATGTGTGATGTCATTGGACATCCAACGTATTAAATCAATTTCAGTGTAAATTTGGGTCTCGTTGTACATTTGAACAATTATAAACTTACAAACACGATGACAATATTAGGCTCTTTTTTAATCAACTGAAGAAAACATTTAGTAAGTCTAGGCTCTAAGGTCATTTTCTCAATTCCTTTCTTGGGTCCATTCTAATGAACTAATCATGGTTTCATTATTCCAACTCGAGATGTATATAAATGTTTGTATCAAAAACACGTTCCCAGTGAAACATAAGTTAGTGCGTAATTCTAATCACTAACAAAGACATTGGCACTTTGGGAGCATGGGATAAAAGCAGACATTAGCATTTTGGGATGCAACTTGGAGGAGCTCCCAACCACTTACCTGGGTCTGCCTCTGGTTCAGGGTACCGTTGCAAGTCTCTACGGGACCCAGTCTTGGAAAAGATCAATTATAAGCTCTCTGCTTGGAAGGCCAAGTCGTTATCCAGAGGTAGTAAACTCACACTTACAAAGTCAGTATTATCAGCTCTCCCACATTACTTTCTTTGACTCTTCAGAATACCTACCTCTGTTCTTAAGAAAATTGACAGATAAATGTGTGATTTCCTATGGGATGACAAAGAGGGAGCTACAAGGATCCATGGGTAGCTTGGAACTTGATATGCCAAGATTTGAAAGAAGGGGGCTCTGGGGGTGAAAAACTCGAAGGTCATGAATGATACTCTCCTATCCAAATGGATATGGAGATTTGCCTAAAAAAAACTGCATTATGGCGGAAAGTTATAGAGGATAAATACGGGGAAGAGCTAGGAGGATGGCATCAAAACCAATCAAAGCAGCTTATGTATGTGGAGTATGGAAAGGAATGGCTTCTATAGCTAAGAAGTTTAACAATATCACCAAATGGTTTCTTGGGAATGGCAGGAGCATTAGTTTGTGGAACGACATATGGTGTCATACTATTTCCCTAAGAGATAAATTCCCGGCCATCTATCACATAGCTACAAATAAAGAAACTACAGTCCATCAAGCTTACAATTGGGATTTCTTTTCTTGGGAAATTGTCTTGCGAAGAAACCTCAATGATTGGGAAGTACCCATTCGTACCCACTTATTGCGCACGTTAGAAGGGAAAAGGCCTATGGAGGGGGAAGAGGACAGGAACGTTTGGATTCTAGAAGATAAAGAGGATTATCGGTGAAACACTGCTATAGCACACTTTATCTTTGGAGGTAAATCCATCTTCCTTTGATTCCAAGTGCATTTAGACTATTAGGATCCCTCCTAGAGTCAGATTCATGGTATGGGCTGCAATAAAAAACAAGATACCAACTTTGGATTTCTTGAAGAATCATGGTACGATCATTCCAAATAGGTGCATCTGGTGCAAAGTTGCGGAAGAGTCAGCAGAAGTGCAGAACACCTACTTCTTCATTGTGATAAAGCTAGAGGTGTATGGAATTACTCCATTGCAACTTCATGGAATCAATGGTGTCCTTCAAGCTCAGTTTCACAAACCATTTAGCAATGGAGAATTGGAGATATTTCCCAATCAACAAGAACAAGAAAGAGCTGTGGAACCTTATTCCCTCAGTGATAATTTGGGCTATCTGTAAAGATAGAAACGGCAAAACATTTAAAGACTCAAATGCGAACAACATCCGAGAGGTGGAAGACTGGCTCTTTTGTGCAATTGGAGCAGATCAATTCCATGGGCAAAGGCTAAGTCGTATTTTGATTTGTGTCCAAGTGGGAGGAGATAATGTTATAACATTTTCAATTTGTTTTCCCATACCCCTTCTACATACTCTTTTTTAATTAATTCAAATCTTTCAAAAAAAATCACTGACAAAGACTAACTCAAGAAGGTGACTTAATAAATAACACAGTCAATACTTGTATCTTCAGAAAAAGTTACTAAGACTTGATCACATACATATTGAGTGAAATTTAAACCTATCCAGATCGCCAAACCAGTTTTCATGTTTCAAACATCATACAGAAACAGATTTGTAGAATGAAAATTCTGAACTGTAATGTGATACTATGAATTAAAAGTTTGCTCACCTCTTCACTCATAAAGAGTTGTGATGCCTTGTTGATCAAGAAACGCCTTGGCCCTGCATTGAAAAACATTAAGGGTTATAATAGGAATAGAACACAACAATACAGAAGACTTTATTCTAGTGGCTGTAAGACTTGAATCAGATAAATTGTAACATGACAAAAGTACATTTTGAAATCTCAACTTTGAAGCGATGAGTATCTCAAATACTACCATGGGTGGAGCCGGATCCACATAGTGAGTGCCCCTAGCTCAAGCCATGGGTGGTCTAGGCACGCGAAACAGAACTTCAGCCAAGCTGGTCTCCCATTTGTCTTGTACACAGTGTATCGTGATCGAATCCCACCCACGGCTTCACTTTTTTTGCTTAAATTTTGGGTTCGTTTTTTTTTTACCCCTACTTCATGTACAATTTGACTTCTGGTTCCCAAATTTAGGCTCTAATTTTTTGACCATTTCCTTTTTCGCACTAATTTTTCTGCAATTTAAGTCTGACCCCTTTTGTTGGTTTCCGTCCAACCTATATTAAAGTTACTTCTTTGTCCTCATATATTGCCAGTAAATTTATAATGGTCAAGTTTTCTTAAAAAATTTAGGCCTCACTCATGAAATCGAACTCTGATGTGAAGTTTTTACTTGAACAATTAATTATTGTTACATATTTAGTTTCTTAAGAAACTCTCTTACTATATTGTATATTGTAAAATGTGCATTACGACATGGTACTTTTTTGCACAAAAATCGAATATTACAATAACAGTCTTGTGTTCTCATTTGGTATCCCTTATTTGGTTTATAGTTCAAAATCACTCTGGATTGAGTTAGAAAGTTAAGATCTGTGTAACAGAGTGAGAATCATGATAGAAAGAGATACCAGCATACAACTACAAAATTGCCCTTAAGTTATTTTTTTTAAAGCTTCGAATGAATATATTAGAAAACAAAACTATACATGTACAAGGAATTGGGGTAAGCTTTGGAGTCTCTCACGATATTCAAGCCTCCCAATGAACAACTACATCCAGAAAAGATACATTCTTATAGTTTCTAGCTTCCTAATCCAAGAGAAAAGAGTGCCTTTGACATCTTCAATGTCTACATTGCTCGAGAGGTTTTTTTCCTTGAAGATTTTGGTGTTCCTATCGTCATAAGGAACATATATGTCGTTGATAGAAATTTACTCTACAGTAAACTAGGTATCCTTTAACTTTCTAGTCTGGAAACTTCCCACTGATAAATGTCCTATAAAGATATGTAGCCTTCAATACTAAAACATGATCAAGTGGAGTTTTAAAAGTCACAAACATCTGGCAACATCGTAATGACAAACACCTTATGCATAGATTAATTTTCTTTCTTCTTTATTCAGTCCAACAACTTTATTTGTGAAATGTGAGGCTTAATATCATATCTTGCTCACAAAGATCATAACCTAAGTATGGTGCGTCTCAATTGATCTTTTTTACCTACCCACATATACTTAGTTTTTTTTCAGCTTTAAATAGATAATGTTAAATTAAGAAAGCACATATTCATGGTCTTTAGTTTTTACTATCTCACTAACATCGTATAGAATTATTGAAGTAGTCAAGGAAATGTGTGCAAAAGTTGAAACATTCCCCATATTCTAAAGTAGGTCTCCCCTTCCGGAACTCTTGAAATGGATTATGACATTTAAAATGTAAGAATCACGAGAAAAGATTGAGAAAGGAGTACTTTTTAATGCCACCAAACCCAATCCTACTGCTGTTCCACACGTTACTTCCGGATGAAGAATAGCAATATTAACACCCTCTGCACCAAAACAAAAAGGAAAAACAACCCATAAAAAATAAGTTCCTCATTAAATAGGCCATCTTTGATGAGCGACTGAGCGGGAATGGATTATAATATGCCGTTTCATACAGGAATTGTGAATCAACAATCACATTTGGTGAAAAATACAATTCCTGGTTAATCAAATAATCTACGGATAAAATCAATCTCTAACAATTTCATAGCTGATTATACCAAATAATACAGTAAGGTATTGCTATTACTAAGAATCACATTATGGCAATTGTATTCTATTCCCATTTCCCAGACGCCAGAAATGATCTAAAGATGAAAAAGAAAAACAAATTGAAACAAAGAGAGGTTAACATTTTCACCTTTAACCTTCCCAAAGAAAATATCCTCGTATGCAGCAAACTCGGACTTGATATTTTGCAGGGAATCCTTCAGAAAAACAAATAATTAATGATTATAGCTTGGAACAAATGACTAATTATTTGAATTATTAACTGATATTATACTGACTAGGGTTAGGTGGAGGTGAGCAGCTGAGGTAGAACGTATTTCAGATAGGCGAGATCCAGTGATTTGAATGGCGTAATCAAGATTGTCTTCTAGGGTTTTTTGAACGAATTGGGCTTGTTCGACAGCGTATTCGATCCATGGAGATGACATCTCTTCTTCTCGTCGATCTCCTCTCGGAAGCCCTAATCCTGATTTCTCGTGTGAGTCTTCTTCGGCAATCATCACCATTTGTTCTTATTTTCCAAAACAATGGTATTAGTCCCTAATTTTGAAGCAGGCCACAGGCCAAAGTCAGTCTATGTGAAGAGAGTCTAGGCACGGAACGGTATGGCTCGGAGTCTTGGGGTATTAGACAGGCGGTTAGCGTGTCGTGCAGTCACCTCATGGCACGTCGGCCACCACTACTTTTTCAAATAGGTCTAAGTTGTGAGTAGAAATTTGCGCCATGGTAATATCACGCTGGAGCAACTGAGGGGAAATCCTAGTTCTATCTCTTAGGGTTATATTTATATATTAAGAACACATTAGCTTAAGAAAAAATATCACTTACTATATGAATGAGCCACGTTGGTCAAACTAACCACACCGAAAAAAACTTAGTCTTTTTAGTCAAACAAGACAAGCCAAATTGAGTTTTATCTACTTATACTTTAGCATTTTGGAAGTGCCCAAACTGATCCTATCGATCTTATGTTATATTCAATATTGGTTGGATCTAAGATTTGGATTCAGGAGGAGCAAAGTTATATACAAAAGGAAAACATCTGCAAACACATGAACTAATAAAAGAAAAATTATCAATGTAAATACATTATATAGTATTGACTATTGTTGATGTATATTAAATCAAGATGTGGCCATAATTTTATGTTAGACATGGCTCAATCATAACACCATGTGCTAGATTGATGTCACTCACAAGATCATTTGTTGCGTCAAAATGAGCACTTCATCGACAATTTTTAGTATAATTGGGTTTACTTCTCTCTTAACAAAGATAGTAATACCTAAGTTACGAGCTTTTAATTTGTCGGTGTATTAGATGAACGTAAGATCATTCAACTTTTAATAATCTATCTTGTTATGTTTCTTTGTATGTAACTTTTAAACATAAGAGAACATCGTTGCCAAAGTGACAATGCACGTTGAATTTCCAATTTCTTTCTTTGATATCAATTTGTTTGAAGATATAACCCCTTTCATTGTTAAAATGTGTTTTAGTTTCTTTTACTTGGAGGTGGAGCCTTAAGAAGAAGATGACCTACTTTTAACTCTCTGATGGTGGTACGACAGTTTACCGAGATGAAAAATAATACCATAGAAGTAGGCTCTGAAGCTACACTTTGGTCTCACGCCCCTTTAGTCTGGAGACATTCAATGCAAAAAGGCCCCCAGATTTCAAGTGCGATATTCTAGAAACTTATGATGAGTATGTCGACCTTGAGAATGACTACGCCACAACAGTGAGTTTGGTAAGCACTCTGCACCGATGATCCTTGCATCTGGCGAGTCTTCCCTAGTACTCTGAAAGGATCAACAAAATTCTAGTATGCTTCTCTGGAGCAAGGTTCAATTAGATCCTTTAAAGTATTATCCTCAGCCTTATTCACAACCTTCTACAATAACATGGAGTTAGAGAGGTGCTTGGAGAATATGTTGAGTAAGAAACCTTGAGAAGTTACTAGAAGATGTTCAAGAACATGATCGTGCAGGTCCCTTAGCTGAACAAAGATATAGCAAGAGCAACCTTGGAGAAAGGCGAAAGAAATACCCATATCATCTTGCAGATGGCTAAACAGAAGCCCCGCACATCGACATACTAGATGGCCAGGGTGGAGTCTGTGATAATAGAAGAATAAAAGCTTCGAAAGATAAACAAAACTAACTAGCTGAAAGCAGAACGGGACATAACTCACTTTTGAAGAAAAGGTTTGACTTCAAAGGCATTCAATGTCAAAGAGAGAAGAGATCGAAGATACTAGCAAGCAGATTGTCATGCAATGGCCAAAACCACATCATAACAGACCTGCTAATTTCCAGATTACACCTTTGTTTGGTGCGTTTTTCATAGAGAACATAGTCATAGGACCGAGGACTGTCGATACTCCAAAGACGTTAATACAGAAAAGGAAAGCTTGTTCGATTTATCAAGAAGGATGCGAGACTTGAACCAAGTTGGAGTGACAATCATGCTCTGTCATGCAAAGGTGGAATCGGATTTGGTTTAGACAGAAAACACGTCAAACTCCCACCCATGTTTTATTCGATTCGAGAGCTAACAACAATGCTAGCAATGACATCGATTCTAATAGTGCTCCAACACCGACCAACAGAGGAACTATCCTTACCACCGTCGGAAGACCGACAATAGGATGAACCTCCGCTCATGCTCGAAAAAAATACGCTCCAATCAGACTCTCTTAATCATCTTTTCTGATGATGATTTATTCACCTTGATCACTCCTCATTATGATCCATTGGTTATATAAGTTGCAGTTACCAATTTGTTCTTCCATACGATATTGATACATTATGACAGTTTGGCAGAGATTATGTCTATGAAATCTTTCGACAAGATACATATAAATGTTAAGTACTTACGACCATACACTTCTCCCTTGTTGGGATTTGGCAACTGGCTGACTAGAGTTGAGGGTTTGATGGTGTTCCCTATATTGATAGGAGAAAATGAGTACAAGAGGGAGGTGATGTTATAGATCATTATGGTGAATGTCCCCTTGTCCTGTAATGTCATATTATGACGATGATTCTCGAGAGCTATAATCTATATATCCCAATTGATGTTGAAATACCCAGTCCTTGATACAAGCTTAGTGGGAATTGTTAGAGGATACCGAAGAAGAGCCCGAGAATGGTGCATGGTCTCGACCCGAGAATGTTTGATGATGGCGATAGCAGAGCTCGAGGTAGAAGCTCCTTCCTTAGTGGTCATTGAAGAAATAATGCAAAAATAAATTCAAATGGTTGGAGCCAAGTAGAGCCTGATTATAGAGGAAACCAAATAGGCCAATAAGGAAGAAAAAGACGAAGCAATGGTTGACGAGGTTAGTGTGATAGAGCCTAACCACACATCAGCAGAGTTAAGAGTGGTTGAAAAGACCGAGCCAACTATATCATAAGACATGATGGTGTCGATACAGATTGACACCTTAGAAGATGAGGTGACCTATCTGATCAATATTCTAACAAAACTAAAGAGAGAACAATTGGTTGAGCTCTTAGGAAGTTACATGCGTACTTTTTCTTTTAGCAGTGACGAAGTGCTAGTGTAGATGGAATTTACGATCTCGCATATGTGAAACCTAAAACCAGAGCACTAACCTATTAAGTAGAACAAAATAAATAGACAAACATGCAAAGATCATCAATAGGTGGAAAAGCTTATCATCTCTGAACAAATTAGAGAATCCTATTACTATAATGGCCGACAAATGTGGTGTTGGTTCCAAAAGAACAACACTTAGAGGATGCTGATTACATTGATTTAACTAAAGCAGTAACTGCCCTCTACCATCCATAGACCAACTTGTTAACTCAACAGCTGCACATGTTTTGCGCAGCTTCATGAATGTCATTGTTGGCTACCATCAAAAATCGCTGCATCCTGCAAATAAAAAACACACAACCTTTTAGACTAAAATAGGGTTTTATTGTTACTCGCACATAACATACATCACCAAGTTAGGGTTAGTCAACGAGCATAGACAATTTCACGTTTCATGATCGCAAAGTTGTTGGAGGCATCGTTATTCTCGAGCATCTCAAAGGCGAAACAATGTGGGCCTTTCAATTGTGGATCTTGACATGCATAGATGAATCCCTACATCATATTGAGGATATCTGATATTCTGATGTAGCCTATGGAAAGTCGTGTGGTGTGTGTGTGTCTAACGGAAATGCTAGGATTACATAGAGGGTGCACCCTCCTGATGTGGCACGTAGGGGCGAGCCTACATAGGGACCCTAATGTGACTCGTATGTGTTAAGTTGCACTTGTCACTATATTATGTATCTATATTTTTGCTTTTTAAACAAAGATTCTCTCTAGCTCAACTGGCGAAACGCTTGGATTACATTGTGGAGGTTTTGGGATCGACCCACACCCACAACACCTTTTTTCTAGAATTTCCACTACTTACATTTTTCCTAGAATGTCTACTATATACGTTAGTTGAAAGTATTGTTTGGTTTAGGATGAATGCTTATTGAAAATACTTTATAAATTGCATGTTTGGTCTAAAATTGGTTCTTATTAATTGAACTAAATCAATTTTGAACTCCTCAAAGTGACCAACTTGATGAATTTTCTAAATAACTCTCTTAATTTGATTTTGTCTGATTTTTTAGTGACTTGTATTTTGGACTTCAAGGTTTTTTTACACGTTTGTTATAGTAAACATGTTATTATAAGGACAAATTTATCTTCATTTTTTCTTCCACTACGATCACTTCCTCTTCATCATCGTTTTCTTAATTTTCACCACTATCTCTTCATCCCTTCCTTTGTTTTTTATTTTAATATTTTTTCAGTTGGGGTAAGATCTCCAATTATATTGATGAGAAAATTAGAGATTACTTGTTGTACATCAAAATTACCATAACATATCTAAACTATAAACAAAATTTTGTTGAAATTTTATTTTTTTGATTCTAGTCTAATCGTATACTATGGAATTCTTTCCCTAACTATAACAAAAAAGTGCCCCCACTCATAAAATTTTCTAGACTCGCCACTGGTGGCACGTTGACAATATTAACTAAAATCTGGTTGTTCAATCTTGAACGACCAAGATGAAACCCCTCCCCCCAAAATAACCCAAATTTTGAAACGAAAATCCATCTTCCTCTATCTCTCTCGTCCCTCTCTCCTGTCACTCCCCATCTATTTATCTATACAACACCTTTAATGGATGATTGAGGCATAACAATCAAGACTTTCTCCCTCCCGTATCTCTCTTTCTCTCTCTCGTTCTCTCTCTCAGCAAATTTGTTGAAATAAAAAACTCTAACACCAAAGAGAGATTGAAGTTAGGAGCTTTGAGTATGGTGATCTTTCAAGGCGAGTTGTTGCTTAAACCAAAACAAAGACGAATGTAAGTGATCATTTCTTGTTCACTCATGTTTAGGTTAGATTTTTTTGGGGGTTTTTATGGCTATTGTAACGTTTTCAAAGGATTTCAAGAGATGTTAGAGTTTCTTTTGTAGTTATCAAAAATGTTTCTAAATGATTTCTATTTCTAGGATTTATTCATAACATTTAGATAGTTTATTCATACTTACATTTACTGTAGTGATTGAGAACATCTCTAAATAATTTCTAGATTTTGTCATAACAACTAGGATACTCTTTTCATAACATTTTGGATACTGTTTTGGAAGATGATTGATACATAACATTGATACATTTAGTGTATGGTTTATCATAGCATTGATAGATTTATTATACTGTTTTAGAAGAAGATAATTGATACATAACAACTAGGGTTTGATCATAACACTTCTAGAGTTCGTTCGTAACACTTCTAGGGTTTATCCGTAATATTGATACATTTATTGTATTATTTATTTACACTTTAATGTGGTTGATTTTAGAAGATCGATTTTAAAGATGTTACCTTTTAGTTTTATGTTTAGTTTACTCTTCTAGAAGATTTTTTTGATTTCGGAGTTGAAAATGTTTAGTTTACTTTAATGTGGTTGAGAATAAGTGAAGAAGATTTTACGTCGAGTCGTTTATTTAATTTTGATGAAAATGTTCCCAGATTTTTTATGTGTTACTTATAAATCTATATTATATTATACTTTTGTAGTTTATGTAGAGACGATCTCCATAGATACCCTCCTTTTATGGAGCTGGCGACATGGAAATTATGACGTCTAGAACAATTACAAACTAGGGCGAAAGTACTACAAGTGTCCAGTAGGTAAAGAACATCCAAATGGCTTCATAGGGGTCGCGAACCAATTCGTTCGGAAGGCTCCCAATCTACGGTCTGACAAATTCGACAAGATTGGAAGAAGTGGTAACCTCAATGCTGGAAAAGATGGAGTTAATTAAAACAAAAGATTTATTATCTAATCTAGTATTTTATTGCAAGTTTTAGTCATTATTGAAGGTTTAGTCGTGTTAGTAGTTTTGTTTAAATTGATTTAATGGTCATTGTAAGTGTTTTATGTCTTCAAATACGTTTTTTTAGAAACTGCATGTCTCCAATGCTTCTTGAATACTGTAAGTTTATATAAATTTCAAGTTCAGTATTTCGAACAAGGTTTTATGTACTTCTCATCCTTCACAAACTGGTTTTGGTCAGGGCCGGTCCTGACTTTTTGGTGGCCCGAAGCGATAACCGAAAAATGTGGCCCCTATACTATACGCGAATCACAATTATATGAGAAAAAATTATAAGTACTTATATATTTTTATTATATTTATATTCAAAAAAAGATATTGATAATTACATTCATTGAAATTTCGTTCTTCTTACATTTTTAGATACAAAATCACTAATAATTGTCGAGTAGTCGAGGTTTTCAGTCATTCGTCGAACTGTTTTCTTCTACGAATTATACGTTTTTCTCGAAATATAGCTTCAACTCTCATCTTAATTGCAATCTCTTTAGCTTCAATCACGGCTTCTGCAAATCCCACTTCTCTATAACTTTCAAGGTAACGAATAAGTCCTTCCAATTTATCTAATGCAATATTAATATCTATATCTTCAGTTTGAAGTGCTTTGCTAACAGAATTTACCGCAAACAAAATATTGTACCAAATAACCATACTAAGTAAGAACTCAAAATTCTCTAAGTCTTGTGTTATTATGTTTTCAGCATCATGAATCGTTTTTGAATCATCACTTGTTTCAACCAATTTTTGTAAAGCTTCTCGTATTTGTGGAGCTTGATATCGTATTGCTTTAACACTTTCAACCCGACTTTCTCATCGAGTTTGTGAAAGAGATTTCAGTGTGATACCATCAAAACCATACACGTTCTCTTTTAAGATTTGCCAATGCTTTGTTGAAGATGAAAAATAATACATAAATGCTTTGCACTGCTCCAAAGAAAGAAATTCATCTAGAGCACGAGTTAGCCATATCACAAAGTAAGAGATTAAGACTATGACACCCACAAGGGGTGCAGAATGCTCTTGGATTTATTTCAAGCAATCTTTTATGTAAACCTTTTATGTTTCCCTTTCATATTGTCATATCCTTGTCCTCTAACATTATTAATATTCAAATGAAGATTATTTACTTCATTCTTAAGGACATTGAAAAGACCAAGTCCAGATGTATCTTCTACCTTTAAGAACCCAGGAAAAAATTCTTCCACTTTTATGGGAGTTGTTGCAACATTGACACATCTTATTACTAACGACATTTGTTCCTCATGACTTGTATCGGGAGTGCAATCAAGAATTATTGAGTAGTACTTGGCATCTTGAATTCTTTTAACAATTATGTTCTTAGTCTCGGAAGCCAACATCAATATCAATTCGTTATGGATATTGTGACTAAGATAATGATAATGAATTTTGCCATTTTTAATACGTTCAAGATGCAATTTTAGTACTTCATCAAACTCTGCAACCCATTCAATAATGCCCAAAAAGTTTTCATTATTTTCTTCACCAACCTTCTCACTAGTCCCCCGAAAGGCTAAACTTCTTCTAGCAAGAGTTCTCACAAGACCAACTATCATTTTCAATACTTTTTTTTTCCAATTTTCATTCTCTTTATTAAATTGTTCTTGTATATGTTTGACAAAAGTTTCAATTCTTCGCAATCGAACATCCAATTCATGCCATTTACTCGAAGGTTCATAATGGTCTTTACTACATTCATGACTTTTAAGCCTTCCGGTAAAATTTCTCCAATCTTGAAATCCTTCAAATGCTAATACTAGTATTTCCACAAGCGAACAACTTACAACAAAAACAATATACTTTATTTTTCAAAATTGAATATACTAGCCATGTCCTATCATACTTATCACCATTTATAGTAGAACAAGTATAATATGCAGGAGAGAAACGCCTACCATATTCATCCAATTGTAAATCAAAACTAATAATTCTTGTCAGACCTTTTTGTACCAAAAAGTCTCTTAAATTTTGGTAAATGATATCCCAATGTCCCGGATCAAAAATATTATTAGGTCCGTGTTCATCACTAATAAGACCTTCATTTGTATTGTCATTTAAGGGTTGACTTGTATTATCTCTCTCAATATCATCTACACTATCCCCATTCATATTATCATTTGTGGTACCGTGACTACCATCTTCCACACTTTCATCGTTTATGTCTCTATTGTGTCTAATAAATCTATCAAGAGCACCGACTTGGGATTGAACTAATTCTCCTTCTCTTCTCTTTCAGACCCGCATACGTGATTTCGAACTTTGTTAGGAGGCATAACTAAATCTCCAACTATCTCTAAAAATCAATCAAAAATTTAATCACATGATAATTGCAAACATAATAAGAACAATAGCCAATATGTGAATCGATTAGAAAAGCTAGCTAGGTTTTTGTAAATTTTTTGTAATACTAATGAGTAATGATTTAGAAATCTAAGAGACTAAAACTAAGAGATACCATAAACCCTAGAAATTTAATAAATACTAAATTACTAATGATGAAGAAATCTATAATACTAATAAAATCAATAATAGACTAATAGTTATATAGTAATATAGATTAGATAGATGATTAGAGAAAGATAAGTAGTCAAACAACCTATTATCTATTATATTAAAACAGATCAGTTGGTTATCCAGGGGATAAGTCTGGCCGTCCATTTTATTTTAGAGATTTAGTTGGGAACACATCCGACGGATAATATAAAATCTTTTTATGTAAATACACTAAAAAAAAGAAGGGTATCTATTTAAATCAGTCAAAATTGGTTAAAATAACTACCCACATATTTCTCTTCCTATTTTTTTCTCCCACGGATTACATCTTCGAAACTACCAAATTTACAGTAGAAAATCGTGGGAGAGATCTAAATAACTAACCCATTCTCCCATATCTTCCTAATTTCTCTCCTAACTATTTCACTTAAAATTGAAATTAAATCTCCCAATTTTTTTACCAAATCTTTTCTGTTAGTGATATTTCTTCCATAAATACAGTTTTCCCTCTCTCCTCTTTAAACACACGGTTATCTCTCCTCTATTGATTTTGGAATATGATTTACAAATTAAGGAAAGTTAATGTAACTTATGTTGTAATTTAAATTTATTTTTGTGTTCCTCAAAGGCGTTAGCCAAGAGGGATCTTCCACGTCCGTAGGACGGGGAGGAAACCTAGTAATATAATATGATGATAAACATCATTAATGGGTGCTAACTGCTAAAGTGGGAAGTGAGAATGTGGGATTCGTGGGAAATGGGAACGGTGGAGTGGAGTTACTGTTGAGACGTGAAGGGATGGTGGTGGGTTGTATTAATTTGAGATGGGCACCCTAAAAACTAGGGTTTATGTTTTAAAGAATGTGGGCTTGAATTGTGTTTTAAAGTGTGGGCCATTAGTTGTTTTAAAAAAATTTGGGGGCCCTCAAATTCTATCACACAAGTTATAAAATCTGGGGGGGCTTTTAAATTTTTTGTATTGAAATGTGGCCCTTATTATTGGGTGACCCAAAGCGAGGCTTTACCTGCTTTGGGCCCAGGGCCGGCCCTAGTTTTGGTGATTGCATGATTTAGTTGTTAGTTGGGAACTGAAAACAACATTAAACCAAGAGGAAAAACCACAATTGACGGAGAGATGAAAAGAAGTATAAATGACTTACGAATTTGAGCAAAAAAGTGGACAAGAAAGAAACAATTAGAAGGAACTGCACTTGATAAAAAAAAATGTGATACTTCAATAAACCAATACTTTTATAAGGAATGGTTTCTAGGCAATAAAAGATGATGGAGACTTTGTGATAAAACCTAAAGACCAAGGAACAAACAGTGAACTGGGTG
>BEHA01000078.1:711609-755952 GCA_002897215.1 Eschscholzia californica subsp. californica | reverse complement strand
GGGGGGGGGGGGGGCATAATAATTCATCCATACATTTAGCTATCCCAAGAAAGCGAATCAAAATGTGTTTTGATATGTCATGATTTAAATTTACATATCAATAGGTGTCCAAACGATGGACTTCAGGTTTCAAATTTAAAATTTTGATAACCAATAAATGAATACATATTTTTCATGATGGGTATGAACTATGAAGTTCGGAATATTGTTTGTTCTATTCATTCATCTAATAAAGGATTTAGTAGCAACGTTTAAAAAGTGAAGTGAACTGGGTGGGGGGCATAATAATCCATCCGTACATTTAGTTATCCCAAGAAAGCGAATCAAAACGCGTTTTGATATGTCATGATTTAAATTTACATATCAATAGGTGTCCAAACGATGGACTTCAGGTTTCAAATTTAAAATCTTGATAACCAATAAATGAATACATATTTTTCATGATGGGTATGAACTATGAAGTTCGGAATATTGTTTGTTCTATCCATTCATCTTATAAAGTATTTAGTAGCAACGTTTAAAAAGTGAAGACCTTAACTTAAAAAAAAATGTGATACAAACGTGAACCTGTTTATAAATTACGAGTCAAAAAAGAAATGCATTAGTTCTGCCATATGCACAAAACAATATGTCCCAGGAGGGTCTCTCACATATACACAAAAGAATGTGTAGGATCCCGTGAAGAGCTCCATCCAATATAACCTATTCCCTTCATGAAAATAATAAATCAAAATACAATATATTATCGAATCAAAATACAATACACTATCGTATTAACAATAAATCAGAATATAACCTATTCCATTCATGAAAAACTCCATGCAATGCAGGCTCCCATACAACACTATTAGGATATCAAACAACAAAGTAAATAACACTACCAACTCCAACTTAAGCCTAACCTTCCGACCTATGATGTTAATATCGACAATGAAGAATTAACACATAAATATTGGGATTTAGGATGCAGATATCGCATTCAACCATGATATAATAAACACCATAATTAACATATAAAAAGGAATAAATGAGTAGATTAGGTTAGAAACTTACTTCAATCTCTTGGAGAGTGTCACCCTTTGTTTTTTTCTTACTCGTCTTCTTGATTGGTTTTAACCTTTTTCCTCATGGGCGTCCTTTGCGAGTAGTAACTAATAGATCATTGATATTAATGTTTTCGTAACTTTCTTCAAATTGCCCATATGTCTTGTCATTCACACTTGAAGCAGTTGGTTGAATCGTTTTATAAATCTCCAATGCATCATCAACCCACTTTAAAAGTCTCAAGAACTGGTCTTCCTGCTCTAAAGGAAATTCTGCAAGTTCATTAAGTTTGCGGCACACTATATTGTACCGCAATTCCTCTTCAGTCCCCTTTGACCATCCACTTCAATCGTCCTCTTTGTGTGAGACCTACGTACATCTTTTCTCCATCATTTAAGAATATATATATTTCGGGTAATAAAGATATCCGATTTTGTTGTAACACTAGAAGGGCCAGTGGCGAAGCCAGGATTTTTTCGATGTGGGGGCGCATTTAAGTTAAAAAAATAACAATTTCATATGCTATAAGAAAATGACTTTTATTTATTCATAATATTTTACCTATTTACATATTTATAGTTGTCCTCGACGAGTTTTCATCGTTTGAAATCGTTGCATAATAACTTCATTACTAATAGTATCAAATACATCCTTTTCAATGTACGCAAGTAAATTATCATTCATCCATTCGTCTCCCATTCGATTTCGTAATCTGTTTTTCACAATACTCATACTAGAGAACACTTTTTCTACTGTAGCAGTTGCAACTGGAAGTGTTAATGACAATGTCAATAGTAAGTAAACAAGCGGGTACACCTTATCTTTTCTTTTCTCTACCATTTGTTTTGCAAGATCAGCGATCCTTTTCAATCCTATGAACTCATCGCTAGACTTCATATCAATTATATAATTCTCAACTTGGTCTTCAAGCACCATTAAATCTGTATTAGAGAAATCTTGTGAGTAAAATTCAGCAAGGCGGGTCAAATTTTTCTTATCAAATGCTGCAAATGAGTCGACTGGATTCATACTAGCTAGACAAATAAGCAACTCAGTGTTCACCTCATTCAATCGATTATTTAACTCCTGAAGTTGCATATCAACGACTGCATAAAAAAACTCAACACGGTAATGATGCATATTTGTGGTTTCTTGAGTATTACGTCTCGGACGACCTTCACGTCTGAACACATTATCCATATTAGGAACTTCAATGTTGTGTTTCTCACAAAAAGAAGTCACGTGAATAAGCAAAGAATCCCAACCACTATGTCGCATCTCTTGTAGTCGTAACTTGTATATTTTTACTAACTTCATAGCATTCACAATCTCCTGATCTTTTCTTTGTAATGCTTGTGACAAATCATTTGTGATTCCCAATATATTTTTTGCTAGATGGAGAGATAAAGCAAAACTGAATGTCTGAGTAGAACTTAATAAAACTTTTGCTGTAAATTTGTGGTCAGATTTTTTGTCAACGGCCACAACCTCAAGTACATCTATTATAGATGAAAACATATTAATCATTCCTGATAAAGTCTTGTGATGTGATCCCCAACGTGTATCACCAGCTCGTGTAAGAGTTGTTTCTTGATTCAGCCCTTGTCCACTAGAAAGTTCATTGTTACCTAGGGCCTCTAAAATAACATCAGCATGTTTCTCGCGAAGAATATCACGACGTTTTGGTGATCCTCCAACAATATTAACAACATTATCAACCAAAGTAAATAAATCGTTGGTTTCTGTACGATTCTTCGCCACAACAACAACAGCTAATTGAAGTTGATGGGCAAAGCAGTGAACGAAATATGCACATCTATTTTCTTTTAAAATAAGTGCTTTAAGACCATTAAAGTCACCTTGCATATTGCTTGCCCCGTCGTATCCTTGTCCTCTCAATCTTGAAATACTTAATCCGTGCTTGGAAAAGAAACTGTCAATAACTTCCTTAAGCGAGGCAGACGTTTTACTGTTAACATGCTCAATACCAACAAAACGTTCAATTACTTGACCCTTATTCACATAACGCAATACAATAGCCATTTGCTCTTTTGTGGATATATCACGAGATTCATCAACAAGAATGGAAAATCTAGACTCACCAATTTCTCTAACAATTGCATTGATGATTTCAAATGAAATTGCATTCGCAATGTCCTTTTGAATATCAGGTGTCACCAATTTCAGATTTTCTGGAGCATTTTCCATGGTGACAGCTTTTATATCCTCATTTTATCCCTATACCACTTTAACAATTCGACAAAATTTCCTCGGTTGCTTGAGTGTTCGAACTCATCATGTCCACGAAATGGAAGACCTTGTCTTAAAAGAAAACGAACACAATCAACTGATGCATTCAATCGAACTCTATAATTCTTCCGAACTTCATGTGACTGTTTGTACAATGATATACCTATGTGTTGTTTCTCTCGTAATAAATCTTCACCATTTCTTACTGCATTATATGAGCACTACTGGGACCTCCTACATGCAGTTTCAACCTTTCTTTTTTCTTCCAATTTGAAAATCCCTCCACAGTAAACGAATCACCACCATCAACAAATAGATAACAACACAAGCATAATACAACATCTTTAGATATACTATATTCTAACCAATTAGAATAATCATTGAACCAAGTTGGACTAAACTTTCGCTCCCTTTTTCCAAATTTTGTCATAGGAAAATTATGATTTCGAGGTTGACAAGGTCCTTTTAGTAGATATATTTTTCGAACTGGGTCTCGAACATTAGGATGATAATCTAAAATACGTGTTCAACATCCAGGATCTGCAGGAAGAGTAGTAAGGTCAATTTCTTTATTTGCATCTTTTGAATTATTCTCTTGTTCTATTGGTGGTGATGGCAACAAGATAATATCATCATGATTTTCTTCAACGTTCTTGTCTTTGTTATTTTCTTGTGAAATATTGCGAGACTTCTTGAATTGCGATGAAGATTCATCCATAACTTTTCGTTTAAAATATCTCTCCATGACTTATTTTGATGTCACGACAAAGAAAAGATGAGATTGCGGTTTTGTAAGGGAACACGACTACTAAAATTTATTACTTCTATATCTTTGATTCTTATTTAGATTAAAATTAGGATTTTAGTATATAATGGTAGATTGGAAGGTAAAATAGAAATAACAACTATAAAGAATTTAAGAAAATAGGAGTTTTCTAAAAGAAAAACTTAGGTATTAAAGAAATATTCTATTTAATGGTTCCGTTGGAAAGTAAACTAAGTGGGTTTCATCGAATAAAAGTGGGAATCCGTCCAACAAACTTACCTATTTAGTGGAGAAATAAGAGGTGAACAGTTGCCTATTTAATAGCTCCATCGATTTAGTCAAAGGAAACTAAATCTTTTTAAAGATGTGGTGGGCCATGGAAACCCTTTTAATTAAAGTAAGATAGTTTTAGTTTTGGGCTGGTCTTTTCATAACAGGTTGGCTGACTAAAAATACCTCTAGAAGCACCTCATTTTTTCTATAAACTAAAGGATCCCACATTTGGGTCCGTGGGGGATTGCGCCCCCACGGGCCCCTATGTGGGCCCGCCCCTGAGAAGGACATGTCTACATACTATCCCCTTGAACTCGAACAAATGACAAGAACATTGAACTTCAGTAGTAGGTTTCATGAAGAACACAACAAATATCACGTTCTTTAAATAACCTCCTATCGAAATTTCCTCTCCTATTTGATGCTCTACCCGTATGTACGTCTCACGGGTTGAAATCAAATAACAATATATCTTTTCAGTAATCTTTGATTGAAACTCTTGAAATTTTGCTGGGCGTATACATTTTGAATTTGTTTATCTAGTCGTAATGTAGTCAAACATTGAATCATTTGCGAGAAAGACTTGAAGTCAGCTAATTTCTCATTTTCAATTTTTTTTCTTGGAAGCATAAATACATTGTTCCACAAATTGTGTTTAGTGTCGTCTTTGAGTTTAGATAGCCATAAAAAAACATTGATACCTTCACTTCTCTAAGTGCTAGACATGCTGCCCAAAAATATGGTTTCACAAAGCACAAAACCCATCTTTGTCTCTCTCCGTATAATCCATCTAACCATTCATTATTATGTAAGTCAAAGGTATTGATCATCTCATGCCATTTTTTCTCAAACTCCTCTACACTTTAGATGTCAAATATCAATATTTTTAAAGTTTTAGTTATTGCCTCATAATTGGTGTAACTACCATACTTGTTAGGTAATATTTTCATTATCTGCCACAAACACCATCTATGTCTAGTATCGGGAAATACTTTCTCAATTGCGAGTTTTATAGTTGCATCCTGATCAGTAATGATACCTTCAGGAACAACATTATCCATACTCTCAAGCCAAGGAGTAAAGAGCCAAAAAAATGATTTTGTGTCTTCTTTTGCGATTAAGCCAAAACCAAAAAAGATCGATTGTCCATGGTGATTAACCCCTACAAATGGCGTAAATAACATCTCATATCTATTTGTCTTGTAGGTGGTGTTAAATGTGATAACATTACCAAATTACTTATATGCTTTCCTACTTCACCCATCAGCCAAAAACACATTTTTCAACCGACCATATTCGTTCAAATCAGTTTTAAAGAAGAATTCATTTCTTTGTTCAACCATTTTCAAGAAAAAAATGTTTTGTGATTCTGCATCACCTTTACCAAATCGTTCCCTTCTTTTTTCATCTAAGAAATTTCGAACATCTTTTTTGTAAACGGAACATCATCGTACCCACCATCTTCAACAACGAGTAGATGAAAATTTTGTTCGTTATGATACCTGCTTTATCACATAAGGTCGAGTTGCGTTTTCACAGACTTACTAATAGTTCTATTACATTTGAAGTACCGAGATGTTGTAAGACTAATGTCGTAGTTGTGGTCTAGATGAACTTTTCAAATCATCCAATATCCGTTTAATTCAAACCTTGCAGAGATCTTAACCTGACAACATGTTAGACATCTTGGCCTAGGCTTCAATGACTTGGTAGTCTTACAAACTTCACTACCTTCTCTAGAACACGACAATGTTATATAAGTATCAGTCCCGTTGAGATTTTTCACTCTTAATCTCTTCCTAATAGAAAACCCCTTTTTCTTTGCATATTTTTTGAAAAAAATCGAATACCTCATAATCAGTACTAAATTTCATTCCTATTTCAGGTGGAACTAATGGTTTGTTGTCTGTGACTTGTTCAACATTTTGATCAGTGGGAAACTCGTCTTCAACTACAATAATCAATTATAAAACTAAGTAAATAAAATCTTAAACAAAATTATAACATATACATATACATGTGTATAAATCTCAAAAGCAAGGGATGAATAAGAAAAAAAATGATGCTTACTGACCTTCCAATTCAGAGTTATGTGTTTGAGTTTCACAACCCACATCCGAAATATATCTTTTAGATTCACTTCCACCTCCGGAATCCGATAAATAGCATTGAGTTTCAAGTTCAAAGTCAGAAATTGCCATCTAAGGTTTCTCTTTTTGGGTTTGATTTGACGAACAAGAGAGTAAAATTTGTGTAAGAAAAGTAATAAGAAGAAAAAATGCTAAATAGAGAGAGAGGGGGGGAGAGATACGGAATGTGGAATTTCTCATCTTCCTCCATGGAGGTCTGGATTTGCTTAGAGATAAAGAGGGAGAGAGAAAGAAGTTTTCAGATTTTGGGTTCTTTTGATTTTTTTAATCTTGGTCATTCAAGATTGAACGGTCAGATTTCAGTCAATATTTTCAACGCGCCACATCAGGAGGGTGATTGGGCTGGGCATCCTTTAAGTCATCCTCTATGTAATCCTAGCATTTCCAGTGTGTCTGAAAATTAGTTATATTAGTTGTTTGACACTTATGTGGTATATAAAATATTTAAGAGTTATTTTTGTCTAACTTTGGAAGGCTTAGACAACAACTAGAAATCTCTAGAACTTGAACAACAAGAATCTACTTGGACAACATAAAGATGGTTTTAAAGACTTGGTAGTAAGTTGCCTCTTTCTAGAGACTTGGGGGGCACGCTTCCTACTCTATAAATACGTAGCACTACAATCTTTATAAATAGGAAGATCATAACAAAGAATGTTCAGTTGTAGCTGCCTCCTAAATTCTTCTTCTCAAGTCTTTTTCTTCCCTCACTAAAAAAATGTCTTCTTCTTCCCAGGTGCGTTCCTCTCTCTATTTCCATATCTCTCTTTCTCATCCGATTTCTTTCTCTCGTCTAGTTTTTATTATCTTATTCTCTCTACTTTTTCTCTGAGTACCTTTCTTTTTCTTAAAATTTTTATTATTATTTGAATTTCATATCTTTCCCTTGCTTATTTTATATGCTAGTGCTTGTTGTTTATCCAAGTATTGTTGTCTAGTGTTTATCGTAAGTTGGTTACGTTTAAGAGTCGTTGCTCGGTAATAAGATTGTGAATGATAAGACTTATTGATTGTTACCTGAATCTAACTTAATTACTCGTTTTTTTGTTTATTTGCTTTGGGTTTAATATAGTTTTGACAGTTGTTGAATTCCTGGTTTACTCCTACTGTTGTCCTTACATTTTTAAACCCTATGATTGTATCAGGTGATATCACAACATTGTTTAAAGTAGTTATAGTCAGATGAAATAATCATACGACATTGCACATCAAGTGTTTATAAAACTCTAGCAAGCTTAAAACTATAAGTTATTGCAAAGTTGGATGCCCTAGGTTTAGATAAGTGCTTTCTCACGTCATTTCGAGTCATTTTAAGTGTGATCATTTAGTTTTAGGCATTTTTCATTGTTTTATATCACATGCATCTAGTATTTTTTTGCATTATATGTCCAACCAAAATCAAAATTCTCAAGGAACGGCTAAAGCCTTCCAACGTCAACCAGAGGCAATAACAGAGATAAAAAGAACCAATTAGCCCAACTAACCAACCCAGTGTGTAGACTCAATGTTAACGCCCCACCTCCTAATCATTGCCATAATAGGGGACACCGAGAAGTCACTCCAGTAGGTGACGATGAAGATGACTACGAACCAATCATGCCCAATTGTGTTTGTAGAGCATATAGAATAGTCAATAGACTTGTTATGACCGTAGATAGTAATTGAGATCAGGGAACTGAAGTCAAGGTAAGCAGCGACTTTGAGGGGCATTTGCAACTGCAAGAGTTTTTAGATTGGGTTGACATGGTTGACCAATTTTTTGAATGAAAAGACGTGCCAGACAAAAGAAAGGTTAAGTTTGTGAGCTTAAAACTCAAAGGGCATGCCTTCGTTTGGTGGAAGCAAGTCTAAGAAATGAGAATACATCAAGTAAATAAAAATATTAGATCATGGGATCGAATGAAAGCTAAACTTTTTGAAAAGTTCCTTTCGTTTGACTCAGACACTTTTCAGAAAGTTGCACAATCTGCGACAAAACAACTGATATATCCAACACCGCATAGATTTGTTTCGAGGTGCGAGTTTACCACACTTGCCTCATTATCACATTAGTCCCTTTGAGCATAAACAATGGCATAGAAAAGTAACAAAGCTACATAAGAAATGCCTCATTAGGGAGACACAAGCCTGTGTGTCGTTCCAACCCTTCTCACCCAAGAAAGACGGAACTTGGAGAATGTGCCTTGATAGTCGTGCCATCAACAAGATGACCATCAAGTATAAGTTCCCTATCCCTAGATTTGACGACATGCTTAATATGTTGAGTGGTGGGAAAGTGTTCTCCAAGATAGATTTAAGGAGTTGGTAGCATCAAATTAGGGTATGTCCATGTGATGAACGGAAAACATCTAAAACTAGCGAAGGACTTTATGAATGGCTACAATGCCTTTCGGGTTGTCAAACGCGCATGGCACATTTATGCGCGTAATGAACCAAGTCATTAGGCTGGTAATTGAAATTTGTCGTCGTATCCTTCGATGACACCCACATCTATAACACCAACTCTAATGATCATTTGACACATTTAACACATGTGTTAGAGGCTCTTAGAGATAGCAAACTTTTTCTCACTAAAGAAATGCATATTTCTCACTAATAACTTGCTATTCCTTGAATATATTGTATCTTCAGAGGCCAGGTAAAAGTTGAGGCCGTCAAGACTTGGCCTAATACAGGAATTGGGGTTTTTCTCATCCAAGAAGGTTATTCAGTGGCGTTTTTCAGTGAGAAACTGAATGAGGCAAGATCTAGGTACTCCACCTGCTACCTAGAATTTTATGCCATTGTTCAAGCTTTGAAGCACTGGAGACATTACCTTATCCGTTGGGAAAATGTGTTAAACTACGACCATTTTGAAGTACTTAAATTCTCAAAAAAACATTAAACAAAAGGCATGATAAATGGTCTTATTTCCTTCAGAAGTAAACGTTTTGTTTGCGACGTAAGGCTTGAGTAGACAATATAGTAACCGATGCTTTAAGTAGACGGTTGACTATCCTCGTGAATTTCAAATAACCCCAACCCTTTTAGTTTCTCAACAGAGTTTTCAATGTGGGACTAAAAGTTCCTAATAACTTTTAGCATTTGAGGAATTCAGTCCCCCACCGTCTCCTTTCAAATGAAGAAGAGCCTAGGAACTCAATAAAATGAACTCCACGAACTCCATATCAAAGCTAAGCGAACAACATCCAACTAGCTTCAGTAGTTCCTTGTGGGCGTTCCTTCTAGGCCAGAAGTTCGGGGATTAATTTATACATTAAATTACATTATCCGACGCCTGTTTGTCCAATTTATCAACGCTCTACCGGGTATGGGCTTGTTCAGTTGAAGATTAAAAAATGCCCCTGATTTACCCTAATAGTCAGAGTCTCAATTTGCCTGACCCGCACGAGCCCGAAGCCTGACTGCCCGTGGGCCCCCGTACCCGCCCAATTCACACCCCTAGTTGCGCATGACTGTGATATCTCGAAATTTTATGATTTTTATCGTGTCTTTTTCTATATTCTTTATTTGTTTTGCTTGGTTGTTGCTGTCCACCCCTCAAATTAGTTCGAGTTTCAACCGTCTAGTCAATGGATAACAGTTCCTGTAGTAGTGTTGAAGGTGGATAGAAAAGGTTTAAACTTTACCGAAAGATATAAAATATTATTAACAAAAAAACAATAAAACTCAAAATGCAAAAAAACCATTTAAAAATCTATAGTAGAACTTTTTGTCGAAAAAGTCTATCATAGAACTTTTAAAATTAAAATTCCATTTGAAGATCTTCTTAGTTGCGATTTATCTTCTTCAAATAAAGTTTCCCCTACAAACGTGACACAAAAAAACGAGTAAATTTTTTTTCCTTTCTCAATCAAACAAGAAAACATGATTTATTTAAAAAAAATTATTTATCCGAATTTTCTAACTCGTTATTTCGGAAAGAAAAAAAAGAAAATGAATTAAGAATAAATAAATAAATCAATAGTTCAACAAAAAATAAAAATAAATAAATAAATCAATAGAAAAGAAAGAAATGAATGAAAAATAATATAAAGGGGCAATGGGGGGCCTTGGGTTTCATGCGAATTTCAGACTGTGTAATAGGATCCCATCAAATCCTCTTGCTCGCTCTCTCTGTTTTCTTTTTGAAGATCCACACCCTCAAGTGCCCCTTTTGTATTCTGGTCGTCTCTGTTCAACAAACCCTAGAAATCCCCCCCTTTCGACTTCTCATCAAAATGCTTCCGTTCTCGTTAACCGCTTCCACCCAGATTTCATTCTTACTTCGGAGCTTCAACGATTCCAACTTCGATTCTGTTCTTCGTGAGCTCTGTCAGGTATGTTAATATTATTCTCTCTATCTATTGGTGAAAAGCCCTAGATTTTTCCCTGATTATTTTCTACGAATCGCAACTTCTTTTCTTCTGTTTTAGTTTACTCTAGAAGTTGAACTATGTTTGTTTATTGGGAAATTATTTAGATCCGATGGTTAATTTCATCTATAGAGTTCTATTCATGATTCGATCTCTTGTTTTATGATTCTTGAAACAGAACTTTATAAAAAAATCATGCTTCTGAGTTATAAAGCTATCTTGATTGAATTACTGAGGTATATGTGATGCTTTGCTTAATCCCCATGAGGAAAAAATGGAGCTTTTTCGTTGAACCTTTTCTCCACAAGATGTCTTATTGTTTCCCTCTCTCTCTCTCTCTCTCTCTCTCTCTCTCTCTCTCTCTCGTCCTCCCCTTCACTTTTAGACTTCTAGTCTTGCGTATTATATCATTTTGGATAAAATTCAAAGACTTAGGGTTATATTTTCTATTCGATGTCTAATTTTTGTAGTTTCAACTAGCAAATTGTGGGTATTCAATAATTTGTGACTTAATATTAAGTAACTTAAAGGGTAGTCAAGGGTTTAACACTGTCTGCCTTGAGCTTAGTTATATTATGGGCGGAAAGTCTCATACCATTGGAGATAAGCTTATCTAATAGCCTTGAGGTGGAGGCCATTCTCGCACTATTATACCATTGCAGTCTGAATTCTTTCTAAGTGGGATGAGTTAATAGAGTAATAACTTCTTTTTAATATGGTACCCCTATCATTGTATTATACCACATTTTTATCAATATTATTCAAATTTCAAAAAATAATAATTATGGGTGAAAAGTTGTGTTATCTTTCTGATTACAGAAGATAATGATCTCACTTCATCCTCTGCAATCAGCTACTGAATAGACGTGGGTTTGATATTATGTGATTGTCTTTTCGTTATCAATCAGTTCTCAACAAAAAAAATAATCAGTTACCACAGCTGTACATATCCATTGGCTTTGCTCCAGTTTCACTTGTACACATTAGTGTTATTTCGACACTTAATATTTCTTTGTGACCTTACCTCTCTTTACTTCTAATGTAGTATTTATTGCAATGTGCAGTTTGCGGACTATGGAAGTGAGGGGAGTATTTTATTGCTCCGGACCTGCTTAGAGCACATGGACGTTTATGTTGGAGGTGTGCAGAACATGCAATTAAAACCCGATCTTCTTGCCGCCATATTTAGATATCTGCTCGATAGACCAAATTTCAGCACAGTGTTATGTGAAACACTGAGATTGCCAGCAAGCACTGATGGATTTCTAGAAGATCTCGCGAAGGTGCTGCATCTTTCGGTGTCTGAAAAAATTGGGTTAGGCCTTGCTTTATCGGATTCAGATGATCCCGACATGAAGAAGAGTGGTAAGCTTCAGTAGTTATTGATGGAGATTTCTAGATAACTTTCACGTTTACTAATTCTGGGTATGTTGGACCTATTTTTGCATATTTACGTCAACACGTAATAATATCTTTTTGTGATTGTAGGGCAAAGCTTCTGTATAGCTCAGATTGAAGAATTATGTGAAAATCCTGCTTCTATTGATTGTCAAGAACAAATTCAGAATATTATCAGTTTTCTCTCTCAGTCAGAGGGCCTTACTAAGCATGTAGATTCCTTTATCAAGATGTTTTCTCTATTGCAGCTGAAAGATAGTACTCGTTTTGTATTAGCTCCTCTGCTTTTAGACGAATCCAAGTCATTGAGGTTTTGGTCCCTCTTGTCTTTTTTATCTGTTTCAAAATTTTTTGGTGGAACTATATTTCCAGTTTTTCATCCTTTACCATCTTAATCTCTTCCATTTAATGAGTTCTTGCAGGCACTTAGATCTATTCTACGAGTGCAGCGAAAATGATTTTGATGACATCCTTGCGGAGATGGAGAAGGAGATGAGCATGACTGACATCATTAAGGAACTGGGCTATGGTTGCACAGTTAATGCTTCACACTGCAAAGACATTTTATCTCTTTTTCTACCTCTTACTGAAGTCACGATCTCCAAGTTGCTTAGTACTGTTGCACGAACCCATGTTGGGTTAGATGATGGACAGGGTACACATTCAACATTCTGCTCTGCTCTTGGTATTAGTTCTTGTGCTGATTCATCTTGGTCAAGCTCTTGGAACATTGAGGTGCTCGTGGACTCAATAAAACAGCTTGTGAGTTTCACTATCCCTTGGTAGTTATTTTGTTCCAACATCAGTTATCCTTGTCAACAGTGTTTTTGAAGTATCCAAGTCTAAGTCACGGCTGGCTGTTTCTTTTTGAAATTCAGGCCCCTGACACTAACTGGGTACATGTTATGGAAAACCTCGACCACGAGGGCTTGTACTTCCCAAATGAGGCGGCTTTTAACTTCTTCATGTCTGTTTATAAGAGTGCATGCAAGGTATGTGTCTTTAATGTAAATACGTGAATCTGGGAACTGATACCTATTGGAATTGGTAATAAGCAAAAAACATTCTACAGGATCCATTCCCACTCCATGCCATCAGTGGGTCAGTATGGAAGTATGCGGAAGGTCAACTGTCTTTTTTAAAATATGCGGTTTCAGCTCCACCTGAGATTTTTACATTTGCGCACTCCGCAAGGAAGCTGGTATGATGTTTTACAGTTATTCTATCAGTCATTGTTCTATTTGTTATTGGTTTCTAGGTAATTGGAATTGCTGATATTATATTCAGATGTATGTTGATGCTGTTCATGGTCATGAGATTGCAAATGGACATGCAAATCAGGCATGGCTATGTCTTAACTTGCTGGATGTTTTATGCCAACTTGCTGAGAGGGGCCATGCTAGATCTGTTCGATCGATTCTAGAGTATCCTGTCAAACGCTGTCCTGAACTCTTGCTTCTTGGATTAGCCCACACTCATGTATGTTTTTTCTGGTTTTACATGTACAATTTCGTCCTTAAATCTATTCTTATTACTATTGTTATTGGTTGTTTGACAAATATATCCTTTTCCAATGTAGACGGCATTTAACCTACTTCAACATGAAGTTTTGTCGACTGTTTTTCCCATGATAGTTGGGACTTCCTCAGGAGGTGGTGTTATTCTTCACCTTTGGAATGCTAATCCCAATCTTGTTTTGCGGGGGTTCTTGGATATCACAAAGTTGGATTCAGGAAACATGATTACAATTTTAAACATTTGCCATGAGGTCAAGGTAAATGATTTGTACCAACTTACTAAAAGTACATATTTATATATGTAATCTATATTTGTAACCTTTACACTATTCAAAAGTTATTTTCACGTAGTCCGACAATTACACAAAATTAAGTAGGCAGGAAAGTTTCTAGTTAGAGCTAAATGACGCAAAACCATAAATGACCAAAATCAATTTTATCTGTCTGGTATGCGGATTGCTCTGGTAACAGGACGTGGTACTCTACCATGTGAGCATCGGGTATGGTAGGGGTATACATCTTCTATATGCTATTTCTCTTAATGTGGTACATTTTATACTCTTTATGATGCATTTATTATAAATACACGTACTCTCATATATGATATCTCTTAAAATCCAACAAGCTAATTAAAAATTATTGTAGTTAGCTTATCAACTAGTTGAGTTTATAGGATCTTACAAAGATTTTGGTTTAATTAGGATAAAATTCCGGTACGCTAATTTTGGGGTATTGATTGCGAACCCACCCATTATGGCTACGAGGAATCGGGTGCGCCGTACGCAATGGGGAGGAAAGTATATGTTACTTTGAGCTAAAAGCACCTCATGGTGAACTTTCTTACAATCTGTCTTCAAATTCCGAATTTGGGATCTTGTATGGTTATTTTGAGAGAAACAATAAGATGGATTGTTTATATACATCTGCACAATTATGATAGGCCCGAGAAGAGCGAAGAAATGAGAAAAAGGTTTCACCTTCGCTGCCCTGTTCATATACTTATGCGTCTTGTATTATTGTTTTAAACGTTTCCAGTAACTAATAATGTTGTGTTTCTGGAATTAGTGTTGCTCTTGCATTACCTACTTTTGTTCCGAAATCCTTTTAGTTATTGTTTTGTACTGGTATTACTGGGAGAAGTGCTACTTGCTGTACAGTTCAAACGATCTTTAACTTTCCTTAAATATCTGGCTTAACTTTTATTCTCTTTTACCTCTGAAAAATGTATAGAAGATTTCTATGTAGTATGTAGGTATTATTAAATGATTTCTGCAATTAATTGAGACTGATAATCAGTTTATGCTGAACAACTTTGAGATGTTTCAATGTTAGTCAATTCCAATTCTATTTTTAAAATGTGGTTATGGTTTAATTGTAGTTTTTATGTTTACATTCTCATGGAATCGGTTTCTTTATTAATAACTGAATTTCCTCTACAATGACTTAGTTGTTTTGAATTCCTTTCTTAATTTACTATTATGACAGATTTTGTCATCAGTCTTGGATATGGCTCCTTTTGCGTTCAGCATAAAATTGGCCGTACTTGCTTTTGGAAAAGAACAAATAAATTTTGAGAAATGGTTGAATGATAATCTCATCATGTATGGAGATACTTTCCTTGAGGTAATACTGATTGGTTCTTAGTAGTGAATCTCTGACTCAGTGCTTCTATTCATACTCTTTTTGAAAGTCAGTTTCTGTTTATATAGTGAACGAGTTTGAGGCATTTTACAATGTAATTTATATTTTGTCATCCAGGAGTGTTTCAAGTTCTTGAATGAAAATCAACTTCTTGAAGGCCAAAATACTACTGCTATCCCCTTTCAACATTCTGGTGTTACTGTTAGTGCTTCTTTAGAGGCGAGTTCAATATTATCTAAGGTATATGTCCTCTCAGTTTACGGTAACTCTTTCATTTTCAAGGTGTCTCTGTTGATTGACATTATATATTTTTAGGTCCTTCAAGTTTATGGTGAACAAAACAGCATTCCGGAGCATCTCTCTGAGGGAATTAGAAGATTTTATCGACCGTCTGTATCTGCTCCTCACGCCACAGAGAGGGGTAGAATTGAAGCGACATCTGATGGGTATCCAGATGATATAGAGGGAGAAGCTAATTCTTACTTCCACCAGATGTTTTCTGGGCAACTGACTATTGATGCAATGGTGCAAATGCTTGCTCGTTTCAAGGAATCTTCTGAGAAAAGGTATTCTAGATTTACTGCAACTAAGGTCTAAAAATAGGCCCTTTCCTGTAAAAGAAATTACAAATATTTGTTTGTTATAATATTTCTCTGTGGTAGAAAAAAGTTTTCAGAAATTACAAATATCGATCGGTACCCTATAGTTACTCCCACATGGTAGTGCATCTGTCTGGATAAGTCAATCGTTGTGTATATAGATAATTAAACTTATAAATTGCTAGACTACCATTTGTTCCAGTATCAGAGTTAGGCCGGTACACTCCACTTCCTTTGACGTGATACTGATCTGAACTTGTATGTATTCCTGTTTCTGTAGTCATTTTAGCTAATTAGCTGTTCACCTGTAATATGTTCTTCTTCAGTTTCTGTAGTCATTTTGATATGGCAGTGTATACAATTTTGGTTTATGAAGAACCCCAAGTTGTTCCATTTTGGGCGATCTCACTTTTTCTGTATTGGGTTGCTCTAGAGTCTAGCCCTACTGTTGATATTTGGATGATGCAACCAAGGTCTTGCCAATGAATATGTACTTCAAATAAAGCTATTTTCCATGCCAAGGAGGTATTGGTGATTATTTGATTCGTCTCTAAGGAATTACTTGTCTTGAATTTTCAGGGAACAATCAATCTTTGAATGTATGATAGGAAACCTGTTTGAGGAGTACAAGTTTTTTCCAAAATATCCAGAAAGGCAGCTTAAAATTGCTGCTGTTCTCTTCGGTAAGAATCACTGTTTAACAGTTATTTAACTGTTTCATGTGATGAGTTTGTTTCCTTTACAGTCTCCGGGCTTACTCATATTTTATATTAGATGAGCAAATTGTGATGTGATCGTTTCGTTTCATTTCCGTTTTGTGTTTTGCTGCTTTACCAAGGCCATGTTATAAAACTCTTAAAGCTAAATTATTATGATAAGCCGGCAGGATAGCTTTTTCTAGCCAAACGAAGAGGCCAGATCATGATTAAACCCACATGCCTCCAGGTTGATTTGACTTACACCGCTATGCGTGGGTCTGCCACCTTGCCTGCTTCTTACCCGATCATACTCCCCTAGGTGCAATGCTATGAAAGCTGATTTTTTATAAAGACACCTGCCGAGTTGTTTGTTTCTCACCTTAATCAACCTGGAGGCGTGCTTCTTGACCGTTTTAATTCCTTGATCAGTCTTTTAGTTGCAATGTTAGGAGAGCTGAATCTTTTGGATGGTGACAAGCCTGTGGAGTTCACTAAATAATATACGACTAAAATCTTTTAGACAGTGACAAGCCTGTGGAGTTCACTAAAGCATGCATCACCTATGGTAGTATCTCGGCCCATGAATCACTTACAGTCGTCTGTTAGCTTCAAGATATAATTACTTTTTGTATGAGAAATTCTTTGATTGGTTTGAGAGGATATTAAGAATACAAGGACATTTCATTGGACAATAATATACAGTTGAGTTGTTGTCTGCATGATATAATTAAGAAAGTAGTCCACTTTTTGTGCTGTGATGGAAAGATAACAAGAAACATCATTGTAGCTCAATAATATAGTATCCATCTTCTACTTTGTTATGTTTTTGGCACACATTTTCATGTTGTTCTGTTTATGTGGATGCTTTGAGTTGCAGGATCTTTAATAAAGCACCAGCTTGTGACTCATCTTACCCTTGGTATTGCTCTTCGGGGTGTTTTGGATGCGTTGCGTAAATCTTCTGATTCAAGGGTTAGTTTTATCTTCTGAAAGGTGCCTAGTCTTACATTATTTATATTTCTAATGGGGAATGCTGGTGATTGGCTGCTTTCAGATGTTTGTATTTGGAGCCCTAGCGTTGGAGCAATTTGTGGATCGTTTGGTGGAATGGCCTCAGTATTGCAATCATATTTTGCAAATATCTCATCTGCGCGCAACCCATGCACAGCTTGTTGCATTCATTGAGCATGCTCTTGCAAGGATCTCATCTAGCCATTCCGAGTCAAATGGAGGTGGCAGTGTTACACCCTCTGATCAGCAACAAGGGCCTAGTCTGGCTAGCTTGGAAAACATGGAGGTAGGCATTGGTTTAATTGTTTGACATTCTATGTATCATAAATTTGAGCAATTAAAGGGCTACATCTTACATGATATCATGAATATGTTGAAGATCACCTTAACTAGGTCACTTTAGTTGCAACGGTCTTTTTGGTGTGGAAAACATGAAGATAGGCATCGGTTTAATTGTTTGACATTCTTCATATACATGAGACGTCTTCAAATGAATTGTGTTTGTTTGGGATCTGTATCTGGTTGACAAGATCAACGATTTGGAGAATCCTCTTGTCAAAATTACAGAAGTACTGTTTAATTGAGGAGGCATCTCATTTCTTCTACTGCCTCACTTCAAAGGGTTTTGGATATTGACAACCATCATGTGCAATTCTTCGTTTGAATTCTAATTCATGTCTGAACTTTTCTTCTGAGTTCTCCATCTGCACAGTGAAATAGATGCTTTTCTGATGGATCTCACCCACAATCTCTAAGCATGTCAAATCTTAAGAAAGACCTCTCCCCTTTCTCGCTAAAGCTGCAATGTTTTCATCTGATGCCAATCCCCTTCCAAACTCCATGAAACTAGATTCTAGACCATCAACTGATGTTTAGTGCAAGTTGTCGACTGTAGTTTGAACAAACTTTTGAAAAAGTTATTCTCTGTTTAAACCTATTTATTCTGGTCCAGTACTGCTCTTGGTTATTGCAAGTTCTACTTTGCTGTTTATTGGTTAATAATCTATTTGCTAATATGTTTCAAGTTCTTTTTAATAACTAATGGGTTCTTAGGCACAAGAGTCTTCATGGAAATCTATAGAATCTAGCACCATACACCCTGGACAGCTACTCTCTTCTCCATTTCAAGCTCAACACAGAAATCCCGGCTCTCCCGATGACAGGCATAAACCAGCCACAAATTCAGCTAGCCACATGAAGCCCATTGGACAGCCTTCCATGGCCTCAATACACGATGTTGTTGGTAATCAGAAGGTACATATCTATTTGATTTGAAGTTACTCTGGGTCATTTGAATCTTTCTGCAGTCTGATTTTTAGTCTGACATTCTTTTTCCGTCACCTTTCTTTCTAGGTAAATGTTACACAGTCCTTGCTAACTGGGCTCTCTCAGAGTGTGTCCAGCGGCCCGTCCAGTGTCTCATCCTCCCCAGGTTTTCTGCGTCCATCCCGAGGAATCACATCTACTGGTAATTTTCATCTAACTTTTGATAATAATTAATTTTCCTATTTATTCTGGATAATGATTTTCCTTCATTTCTCCTAAAAGTATCATGTTCTGAATCTCGAATGCATCTGATCTTCTCTGTCCGGATGCCCATCTGTCTGTAGGCATGCCTAGACAACATTCTTATAGCACAGGATTTGGTTCTGCTTTGAACATTGAAACACTTGTTTCAGCTGCAGAGAGAAGGGATACTCCCATGGAGGTAAGTTATCAGTTTGACATTCTTGTCCTCATGCATTTGAATGAGATCCTGCATTAGTGTCTTGGGTGTCTGTTCACTACTTGTATATTTCATTATCTTAAGAGATGGATGGAACTGGGGCAGGCCTGCAATTATGGAGCAGTGTGCAGGCCATAGGGAGGTCTTAAACTGCCAAATGTTTGTAAGAAAAGTTGGGAAACAAAGACAGTTGCACTGGTATGGTGCATTTCGAAGAGGAGTAACAATGTCGTATTTAAGGACAAGAATCTCAACTAAGAGTAGATAGTAGATACAGTGAAGACCATTGTGTTTCAATGGAGCTGAATAGGGGACATGAGTAGGGGAAAACCACTTTCTACACAGATTTTGTAGCACGGGAAATTGTTTTTCACTTGGTGTAGTTTTCCTGGGTCTTCAGGCGGGTCTTACAGTGAAACTTAGGGTTCACTCTCCTATCTTTGTGTGAATGTCCACTCCTTTGTATATTCTTAAAATGAGAAGTTATTGTCGTTTTCAAATGAAGCCTCAGGACCCTCTCCAATAAGATACCCAAAAACGAGAAGTTATTGTCGTTTTAGTACCACCTTACAACTGTGATAATTCATAAATTAAAAACTAATCCTAGCTAGTTAAGCTTGGGTAAATAAAAAATAAAAGTTAAATATAACTAGTTAGAGTAAACAAAAGACCTTCTATTGTGGGGAATGTCTTCAAGGATAGCAATCACACCATAACTAGACTTTGTTGCGTAATTATTATATAATAGGCCACATGGCTGCTATGCATGTGCCTACAAGAGTTAGTTCAAAATCAAGACAAATACTACACCGACACAAGTCAATATCAACATACCTTTTTATGTAAATACTAAATAGTAAATAGCGTAGAGTGAATGTTCAGAAAGATTGACGCGGACTGTCGTGGTATTTGTGTGTTTTACCCTTTTTCGGGGATCAAATGACTTCATTGGCAGTCAATATACCCTGTTATTGTATCATGAGCTTGAGAAAAAAGTAGAGATCTGCAATATGTGGAAAGTATGAAAGGTGTGAAGTTTCTGAAAGAGCCCTTTTGTAACACTTATTTTGCCTCTTCACTGCACTTACTGTTTATTCCTTCAATCCTTGAAAATAGGTTCCTTCTTCAGACATTCAGGACAAAATATTATTTATGATCAATAATATTTCAACTGCAAATGTTGAAGCTAAGGCGAAAGAGTTAACTGATATTTTGAAAGAGGAGTGCTATCCATGGTTTGCTCAGTATATGGTGATGAAAAGGTTAGGAGTTCTGAGCTTCATTAATACATACAAGAATGTACTTCCACTCTTCTGCCTGTGTTTAATGTTTTACTGTCTGGCTTTCCTGGATAATGATAAAAATTGGGCTTGTTGGCAGGGCAAGTATTGAGCCAAATTTCCACGATTTGTACTTGAAGTTCTTAGATAAGATTAACTCAAAAGCTCTGAACAAGGAGATTGTAAAAGCTACTTATGAGAACTGCAAGGTGCGCATTTGAGGTTTATTTATCATCTGTCTGTTATGTTTTTCGTGGAGAGATGCGAGTTACTGTTTTTTTTTGTTTTCAGGTCTTACTAAGATCTGAGCTTATAAAATCAAGTTCAGAAGAACGCTCCTTGCTGAAAAATCTTGGTAGTTGGTTGGGGAAGTTTACAATTGGGAGAAACCAAGCATTAAGGGCTATGGAAATAGATCCCAAAATTTTAATTACAGAGGTTATTCTTTCTTATATTTTCTATCATAACGATAATCTTTCCTCGACTAGTCATAGCATTGCCATTTTTTGATTGTCTACTGTGGTTAATATTGTGAGGTTTACTTGGCAAATAAACCTTCTATTCTAGATAGGCCTTCACACTGTATTTTTTATCTTCTAAACTTTCTGTCAGTTATTTTGTTTTCGAATGAGACTGGTTAAATTGTTAATAAGCAAGTACTTTATTATGATCACACTAATGTATACTTTGATTTCCGTGGTCAGGCGTATGAAAAAGGATTGATGATCGCAGTAATTCCATTTACCTCCAAGGTATATCTACTTATGTCGAGGGTCTTGGTTTTTATTGCAGTTCGAAAATATCATTCACGAAACATCTCTTATTTGGTAATCTGTAGAATGAAGAACTGTGATTTTTCATTTTTACATGCACTTATTTCAGATTTTGGAACCATGCATAAATAGTCTGGCATATCAGCCTCCAAATCCCTGGACCATGAGCATTCTTGGTTTACTTGCTGAGATTTATGCACTGCCAAATCTGAAAATGAACCTCAAGTTTGACATTGAGGTACCTCCTTACTGGCAAAATTTTATTGACACAGATTTTCAGTCTGAATTTTTTTATACTATCTTCTCTCATGTACCTTTCTCTCTTGGTGTCCTAGGTCCTATTTAAGAACCTTGGTGTGGATATGAAAGACGTCAAGCCTAGTTCTCTTCTAAAAGACCGGGTTAGAGAAGTAGAGGGAAATCCTGATTTTTCCAATAAAGATATTGTAGTCACTCAGTCTCAAATTGTTTCTGAAGTCAACTTGGGAATGATACCCACACCAAGTCAAGTTGAGCTGCAGCCCGAGGTTGTTAGCCAGTCCCACTCAACTGTGTTACCTCAGGTTTGTTCTCTAAAATTTCATTAGCTGTAGTTAGGAAGTTCTGTTCTTGCTTAGCAAATTGATTGTTAATGCTGGCGAATGTAGTACAATACACCCCTTCATCATGCACCGAATTTGTTGACGGACGAAGAAAAGAGGGTAGCGTCAAGCTTATCTGAGCGGCTTCCTTCTGCCCAGGGACTGTCACAGGTTACTTCAACTCAGTCATCGTTCTCTGTTGGCCAGGTGTGATTGCAGTCTTTAGCTGCTTCAGTGTCATCAGAACTTATGGTTGCAAGTTTGCTCATTTCTTGTTTTATTATTTATATTTTGTAATTTTGCTGTTGCAGACTCCAATTCTTGATATCGGAACTGAAGTTATTGTCAACCCGAAGCTTAGTGCTCTTGGTCTAAAGATGCATTTCCAGAGGTTGGAGTTATCCTTGCCTATCTGTTCTTTATTTATTTGTTTGTATCTATTTCTCTTCTTGTTCACACTAGTGTTCGCAACAGAGTTGTTCCTATGGCAATGGAGAGGGCTATCAAGGAAATCATGTCTCCTGTTGTTCAGCGAAGTGTTACTATTGCAATTCAAACAACTAAAGAACTTGTCCTGAAGGTTATATATTGCATACCCACATACTAACATATTTTCCTTTTACCTATAGTCTTGATTTGAACCTAGATATGCATTAAAGGATATCCTACTTATCTTGTAATTTTATAACTGAATGCTCTCAGGACTATGCTATGGAGTCCGATGAGAGCCTTATATATAATTCTGCTCGCATGATGGTGGCAAATCTAGCTGGAAGGTTAGCACATGTTACTTGCAAGGTTTGTCACTTCGGTTATTCTCTGAAAAACTTTAGTTAACCTTTTTCTGTTATCTTAAGAAATTAGATTGGAGTTATCTCTATATAACTTATTTGTTTTAGATTTTCTGTTTAGTTCTTTCTTCTTTCTTCTTGGAATATTTTTGAATATCAATAACAGTTTGGTCCTTTTTAGGAGCTTCTCCGTGTTTCAATTTCAACTCACTTGAGGGCTTTGCTTTTGGCTCCGAGTCTTGCAAATGAGCTCCTTGAACAAGCTGTGCAGCTTGTTACCAATGATAACCTTGATTTGGGCTGTGTTGTGGTAGAAAAGGCTGCAGTCGATAAGGTATGACATTAATGTACATCCATATTCGTCAGTGCTTCGCTATTTTAGAGTCGAATTTTCTTCCATTTGATGCTTTATAGTCGTTCCTCAGTTGTAACAAAGTTTTTCGGTTATACAATTGAAAATGGAGAAGTAATTGGTGGTGTGCTTATTGTGATAGGCAGTACAAACTATTGACGGTGAAATAGCGGGGAAACTTGCTTTAAGAAGGAATCATAGAGAGGGTGTTGGTCCTGCGTATTTTGATGCGAGTAATTACACACAAGGTCCTATGGGTGTAGTACCAGAGGCCCTCCGCCCAAAACCTGGCCATTTGTCCCTTTCGCAGCAGCGAGTTTACGAGGTACTTTGCTATCCTTCCAGATGGATATTTTCTAGTGAATAATTACTGCTAGGGCGTCCCATATACCTTCATTATAATCTGCCTATTTGCCTTAGGATTTTGTGAGGTTTCCATGGCAAAACCAATCAGCTCAAAGTTCAAATGCATTACCTGCTGGTCAACCTTCTTCATTTGGTGGTTCTAGTAATTCTACTGTGCCTCGTGCCTACACACCTACTTCTGCGCAGCTGAATCCTAGTGTTTATGCACAAGGAGGCTCAGGATTTGGTTCAGTTGCACAACCGCTAGATCTATTTTCTGAGGAGATTGATCCTAGTTCAACACCGCTTCAAAGGTATTTCCTGTGTGCAAATATTTTCTTCTTCTCTTTATATTTATTGCAGAGTGCAGTTGCTGATTGATATTCCCTGTTGCTTTTAAATAACGACAGTGCTTCGTCCGCTCATACTGAGGCATCTGATGCAGTTGGCCAGCATCTTACTGAAATCAATGCAGGGGTTGGTTCGTTTATTTCGACTGTTCCAGCGCCTGAACTGCATCCAGTCGATCCCTCTGCTGTTGGCAAAGTAAGAGCTTGATCTCTCGTTAGTTTGGATTTTGTCGGTTCCCATATTCTTTTGCACTGATTGGTTCTGTTATTTCTCTTAGGATTTGGGAGCTACTGCACAGTCATCACCTACGAGTTCTGCAACAGGCTTGGGAACTGGCATATCTGAACCTCTATCCACTGGGGATGCGTTAGATAAGTACCAAGTTGTGGCACAAAAGGTAAGAAATTTTCCGACGATCTTGCTTTGCCTTTTGCACGTTGCACATGTAACTCCTCTCTTTTGATGCAGATAGAATCAACCATTTTCATGTTTTTAGAGTAATATTTTTTAATACTTCAATTGCTAGAGTATGAATTGCATTAGGCTCTGCTTGTTATCCTGGGAATTTTTCGAAAATTCACATCTCAAGTATGCCTAATGATGGTGATATTATGTAATATCATATGGACCCATATATGCATTAGGCAATAGGATTTGAATATGTGTAGTTATTTATAAAGCAATGAATGTTCACATCCCAGCCTGTCAAATTTATGTGGGCTAGAACTTAAACAACTAAAACTGGTGAATAGATGGCTGTAACATTTGTAGAAATTCCCTGAATACAATGGATGTGTATATTTACTATCTAGGGGCTCTAGATGAAGGCAATGCTTATTGTCTTAAGTAACTTTTAGTTGAATAAATGTATGGTTCAGCTTGAGCCTAATTTCTTTTTTCTTTTTTTCACGAATTAACCTGGCCATATGCCCTTTGACCTGAATCTTTTTATAGGCATGTGCTTCATATGCTTTTTCTCCATCCTCTTTGCTCATCTTGGGTTTGCTTCCCAATTAAGTATTTCTTTTTTAATTTGCTGTTTTTTTGTATGGCAGCTTGAAACTCTCATAGCTAAAGATGCCACAGATGCGGAAGTTCAGGTATTTATTGTCCGTATACATTTTATGCTTATCAATAACCTAATAATCCCTTCCACCTCATTTGAAGAATCTTTTGGTTACATGTCTTTTTCTAATACAGTAGATCTATCTACCTCTACAAATTTTACTTACTCTTTGAGGTATTTCTTTGTTCAGGGAGTTATCTCTGATGTTCCCGAAATTATACTTAAATGTGTAAGCCGAGACGAGGCTGCTATCTTTGTGGCCCAAAAGGTGGGGTGTTTTCCCTTCAGTACTACTCTTTATTTCATAAGCATGGTTGCATCATGATGTTTATATTCGTTGCAGGCTTTTAAGAGTCTATACGAGAATGCAGCAAACAGTTCACTTGTCGGTGCTTATCTTGCAATTCTAGTTGCTATTCGAGATGTTTGCAAGCTTGTCGTGAAGGAACTTACTAGTTGGGTAAGTTCGTTTCATGTTATTCTCTTTGAAATGTCTGGCACAAATTTTGTTGGCAAGCTACACTAGTCACATTCAATTTGTTTCCAAATAAGCCATTTTTCTGATAAACACTAACCTAGATTATATGCTTCAAACATATTCTCCATGTGTTGTTGCTCTGCTTAGTCAACATATGTTCTCAATATAAAGTGGCAGAATGACACCCTCTGGTTAGCCGATTATCAATGTTTGTCATAGTTAATTATCAATTCTTGTCATAGTTAATGCCAGAACATTTGAAAAAGATATGTGCTATGGAGTGTCACGAGTTCAAGTCAATTACTGGTAGTTCAAGTGCATTTGCACGTAATTTGTGTCTGTTTCTTTGCCTTTATCAGCCATTACTAAATGTAAATAGAAAATCATCTGAAAGTGCATTAGAACCTTCAATAAGTATTCTGCATTTATCCATTTAGATGTTCAAATTCTTTTTAGGTGATTTACTCGGAGGAAGATCGGAAGTTCAATAAAGATATTACCGTTGGTCTCATTCGCTCTGAACTTCTAAACCTTGCGGAGTACAATGTGCACATGGCAAAGCTTATTGATGCGGGACGGAATAGTACGCACACAGGAAACAATTTAATTTATTTTTTAAATTGAGAAATAGTAAATATTTTAATAAGGCTAACAGATCGCGGTTCCTAACATGTCCAGAAGCTGCAAAGGAGTTCGCAATTTCTCTTCTTCAAACCTTGGTTGCCCAGGAATCTGGGGCCGGTATTTCGGAGCTCCACAGTCTCTGTGATGCATTGTCAAAGGTTAGAGGAACATCTTTTCTAGTATTTCATATTCTTTGAAGTATCAGAATGCAAAAGATGTAATCATTGATGATTGGTGTCAAGTTGCAGCTTGCTACAAGACCTGGATCACCTGAAGCTTTACAACAACTGGTTGACATTGCTAGAAATCCTGCTGCTAATGCCTCTGCTCTGCCGAGTCCTACTGTTGGCAAGGATGAGAAGCCCAAGCAGTCTAGAGACAAAAAGGTTGCCTAGTGGTTTTAGACATTAATGATATACATCTTCTTGTATTTGTCTTATACTTTTTAGGGGATCCAAAACTCAGGACTTGTTTTGTCTAAGCAGGCTCCTACTGTACGTTCTGTGGCTGGTAGGGAGGACTATAACGTTGTTGAGTCCATGGTCGCAGACCCTGCTGGTTTCCGTGAGCAGGTAAATTGCAATGCTTATTCTCTGGCTGAATGCATCTTGCAAGCTACTCTATAATGAAATTCGTTTGCTAAAACACTATCCGTACGTCAAGGGTCAAACTCCTCAAAAATGAAAATCTAGTTAGGTGTTACTTTAAAGCGTTGCATGGTTTACATGGAGTGTCAAACGGATACCAAGTATGTTGGTTAGAAACCTATGCTGCTTGAACATTGATTGGCTTGTTTTTTTATAGAAAAACTTAGCGTGGTTGATTGCAATTTAGGGCAAGAATAAAATTTATGTTGGTGTGATTACTTCCTTTTTCATGATTTTCTTGAAAGAAATATATTAGGAGAGAGCATGCAAGTGATTTTAAGAAAAATTATATGAATGAAGTGAGACATCTTGAAAATAATTTCCTCCAGGAGAGGTGGCACATAACATTTTCTTGTGAAAATTTATGAAAAAAAAATAATTACATAAGGAAAAGTCTTTTTTCTTCCCTGAAAATCTATGCAGTATTGTAAATTCTAGTTTACAGATTTCTTCCCCCTTCCCTTCAGAAATTGCCAAAGAAGTCGTTCGAAACTTATTTTGCTTCAATGCATGGCATTTTGGACCATGTACTTTTTGATAGCCGTGTAAAATGCATACTGCTTTTGATCCTTCCTAGATATGGATACATGTATCTGAGCTTCAATTGGTTCATGTGAGATCTTTTATGTATATCTTGTGTTTACTTCGTTTACTTCATTACTTTTGTAGTTTCATATTGGATCCGTTAAATTCTATTTTTGGTTGAAATTTGAGGCCATTATCTAGTTTAACATTTACCGTGGTTGATCCAAAATAAATATTCGTAAGGACCTGGTAACTAAGGCCAAGGCGGTGTCTACATATAGGGGTCTTTTGAAGTTCTTGTATCCGAAAGCATGTACGGTTTAGCGTGCTATGCTCGTACCAGCGTACGCGCTACATGGTTTAGTTTAAGTGCTATATGCATCGACTAGTCTTTGCAGCAGTGCTCAACATTACTCTCGGTTTATAGACTTACTCCGTATTTGGTTGATGTCATTATCTAAGTTGTCATGGTTGATCCAAAAAAAAAATCAGTAAGGACCTGATAACTAAGGCTTGTCTGCATATAGGGATCTTTGTAGGTTTCCGGTTACGAAACCATTTATGGGTCCGCGTAGCGATACTTGTACTGTGTACATGTTACACAGTTCAATTGCAGTATTATATGCATACACTAGAGTACTTGCAGCATTGTTCAACATTACCGTCGGTTTACACGCTACCTCAATTTGAAAATTGCAGGACTCTATTCTGATTCAAGCATACGAAATGTACATGTAGATTAGTTAAGCTGGATATGTATTTGTCTATTTGATTCAAATGCACATGCAATTCAAATACACGACTAAATGTTTATTCTTCTGAACGAAATGCAGGTCTCGATGTTGTTTATGGAATGGTACAGGATTTGTGAAGCTACTACTGGCACAAATGACGCTGCTGTAAATCATTTTGTTTCACAGTTGCAACAGAGTGGACTGCTTAAAGGTGACGATATGACAGATCGCTTTTTCCGCCTCCTCACGGTAATTATGCTTATCCAACATTGAATCAGTAAGATGCTGGATTTTATGAAGTACAGACAAATATGATAGATCAACAACTTAATTCTTATCTCAGGAGATTTCTGTGTCGCACTGCTTGTCTACCGAGGGTATTAGCTCAGGGACCTTGCCACTGCAACCACCTCAACAAGCGCCATCTCTATCTTTTGCAACTATAGATATATATGCCAAGCTTGTGTTTTCTATCTTGAAGGTATAGACATTTTCTTCAGCGTTTAGTAACATTTGGTTTCTCTTCGTACACTTCTCATCAGTACAATGTTTTCTGCTTGTCTTTCTGGTTGTTAGTACCCTGCTGTCGATCAGGGATCAAATAAGCTTTTTCTTCTTCCCAAGGTTAGAACACTAACAATGCATTTCATTGTTTTCTTTCTGTCCCTGCCTCTGTTCGCTGAACCATTATGTCACTCATTTCTCTAATTTTGACCAGATTCTGTTGGTTATTGTGAGAGTCGTACAAAAAGATGCTGACGAGAAGAAGACAACTTTCAATCCAAGACCGTACTTCAGGTTGTTCGTTAATTTGCTCTTGGACCTTGGTTCTCCTGATCCTGTGCTCGAGGGTGCCAACTTTCAGGTCCTTGTTCTTTATTTGTTCATATCGTGTTATACATTTCAGGGGTATCTAATTCTGTCTATGCATTTTTTGTCGTTTCATGACCGCTCTCATTAACCAGAACTTTCTAGCTTTCTAACCTCTAGATGAATGTTTCGCAGATTTTGGCGCAATTTGCCCCTACTTTCCATGCACTGCAGCCTCTCAGAGTACCTGCATTTAGGTTAGTAACTTAAGTTTTTCTATAGTGATCGAGTGATTTACTGATATAGAATGCTCGTTCTCTTATAACCTGTATGGAAATGAAAGAACCTTAACTCGAAATTCTTGTTCAGATGGTAGCATCTATTTCCTACACTAACTTGATTGTACCCTTTCCAGCTTTGCATGGCTTGAGCTAGTAAGTCACAGGACTTTCATGCCAAAATTGCTCCACGGAAACTCTCAGAAGGGTTCTCCTCTTATCCAACGTTTGCTGGTAGATTTGTTCAAATTCATGGAGCCCTACTTGAGAAATGCTGAACTTGGAGAACCTGTAAGCTTTCATTACTTGTCTGTTCTTTGCAGTAAATATAAGGTTTATCAAAATTTAGCTCATCATATATTGCTATTTATACTTTGTGTTTCTCTCTTGCGCTTTGTGGGTGGGCAGGTTCAGTTCCTCTACAAAGGCACTCTCCGAGTTCTTCTCGTGCTTCTTCATGATTTCCCAGAATTCCTATGCAATTATCATTTTAGCTTCTGTGATGTCATTCCTCCCAGCTGTATCCAGATGCGAAATGTTATTCTTAGTGCATTTCCGAGGAACATGAGACTGCCTGATCCCTCTACGCCAAACTTAAAGGTGATTAATTGGTTGCATATGCAATTTTTGATTGTTTTGATCAGTCACTGTTGTTTGACTTTGTTTCCTGAAAATCGATATACAGATTGATCTATTAGCAGAAATAAGTCAATCACCGTGTATTTTCTCTGAGGTTGACGCTGCACTGAAAGCAAAACAGATGAAGACCGACATTGATGAATATCTAATGGTAGCTAAAGTTCTTCCCTGGTTTTGTTTACTTCTCCTTTTTTATACTTTTATTATTATTTATTGTTCTATGTTCCGATGGTTGGATTCGGCTTTCTTTTTCAACTAGCTCCAGACAAAGCAACAAGGGTCATCATTCTTGACAGAACTGAAACAGAGATTGTTGCTTGCTCCAACTGAGGTAGCACAGGCCGGGACCCGTTATAATGTGCCATTGATCAATTCTCTTGTGCTTTATGTGGGGATGCAGGTAATGTTTTATGATTTTATATTACTTGTTCTCTTGTTGTCTTATGAGCTCATGTGCATTTTTAAAGAAGCTACACTTTCTCTCTGTTATTAACTGCTCCAAGTGCATTATCTGTCATTAGAAAAAACTACACTCTTTTAAATTGCAGTGCTTTATTTCACATTTCAATTGATTTAAATTTTCGGTGAGGGTGATGTTTGTCCAATTATAAGCTAAGTAGTTGGGATTGGCCAATCCCAAGTAACTTGTGGACTGCATCGATATCCAAGTTTTCGGTACCTTTTCCATAACCCCGATAAAGGATCTTTTGTGTGTAGTCATGCATCATCAAATGTTAAAGTTGTTATGTAGGGAACTTAGAATTTTCGGAGATTAGTATAATTCCGTATTGTAGAATTTGCGGCCCATGTGTGTGTATCTATATACATATATACACACACACGTACATGGTATTGCCGGAGATTAGTGGATGGTAAAAATTTTCTGCAGCTTAAAGAGTATTGGGTTTATTGTACTCTTCCAGGCTATCCAGCAACTACAGACCAAGACACCACCTCCACAGATGACACACACTGCTCCAATGGACATTTTCTTGGTCGGTGCTGCTATGGATATTTTCCAGACGCTAATAGGAGATCTTGATACCGAAGGTCGATATCTCTTCCTAAACGCCGTTGCTAATCAGCTACGCTACCCCAACAACCACACCCACTATTTCTCATTTGTTCTTCTGTACCTCTTCGCTGAAGCCAATCAGGTTCGTACACTGTTCCGCTTCCTCTTCAATTAATTTCCTGTTAATTATTTTGGCAATGAAGCAAGCGTTTTCTAGTAAGGTTGTTGTGGATGAACTTTTTAGACACATTTACTGTCAAAAGTTTTGCTTTGTGTTGAATCAATTAATAGTGTTAGTCCTACGAGGTATAGAAATGACTAAAATATTCTTACTCATGTTTAGAACTTGTTATTGTAATTGCACGCCATTAAAGCATAACTTAGTCCTGGATATTCATAAAAACAAACTGTTTTACCCAGTTGTGAGGTAGTGTTTGGAGTCAGATCCTATATTTGATTTGAGGTCTGAATTATCTGGAGTCCGATTTCTGTCCGACCCGTCTGAAATGAATGATTTTTGTTTATTCGGACTCCATTTCAGTTTGACGAATTACATTTCTGCAAGGAGAGAAAAACGAACACACTCCAGTTTCTTTGAGAGTTGTCACAGCATGTATTATGGTCTAAATTTGTTCTCTTTTTTTTCACTATAATTCTGTGCAGGAGGTTGTCCAAGAACAAATCACTAGGGTTTTACTGGAACGTTTGATCGTGAACCGTCCTCATCCTTGGGGTCTACTCATCACTTTTATCGAGCTTATCAAGGTTTGGAGGACCCTTCTCGTCTACTCCTTTCATCAGTTTTTTTAATTTAAAGCTTTTGAGCAGTTATTGATGCTCGCATTAGTAGTTACGAATGGTGATATCGTGCTTCATTGTGTTGCAGAATCCTCGGTATAACTTCTGGACACGATCATTCACAAGATGTGCCCCTGAGATTGAGAAACTGTTTGAATCTGTGTCAAGATCTTGTGGAGGTCCCAAAACTGTGGATGAGAGCTTGGTATCTGGAGGGATGCCTGATACAACACACTGATCTCTTTTCGCTCTCCTAGATCATTCAGCATTGTAAATAAGTAGAACTAGATCTTGACAATATTTTCTGTAAACTGTAATTCTTGTGTATTTTCTGTTGAAAAATTTGAGAAGTTGATGACCATTGATACATGTTAAAATGTAATGCACTTGTGTTTTGGTACTTCAAGGGAAGGAAATTTGAACTTCTGCTCCTTTTTACTGGAAGGTTGTCGAATTAAGATTGATGTTGGTTAGGGGAGAACATGATTGAAGAAATACCCTAATGTGTATTCAGAGCAACTCCAATGCAAGCTTGACTTAGGCTTAAAAAATCACTTTTCAACTCAAAAGTAATGCATCAGCTTATCTTCAAAAATCAACTCCAATTCAGGCCCTTGTGGATGGGTGTGTAAAAAATGTGTTATATTATGTATGTTCGAACCACATGAGTAAACTAATTGGGAATATATTTTTTCAAAATTTAATTTCCCACTTTTTAACCAATCAACTATTTAACGGGATAACAATTATTTGATTGAAAATTTAAATTTATTTAAGTTCGATTAAACAACATTGATTACAACAACGTGATTAAAAATTTAAATCTATATAAGTACAACTAAACAAAATCACGAAAGGGGTTTCTAGGGTCTTGTGTAAGACCGCCATATAAGCATCTTGTGATGTCCTAAATAGTCGTACACTATTTTCGTCGAGAACCCTAGCATCAATCATCATTAAGTTCACGTTATGTTTATATCTAGTTAATTGCATTATGTGGTTCTTGTATTTTTGTTGTATTTGTAGGTTTTCTTATTGTATTCGTAGGATCATTAAGTTCACGTTATGTTTATATCTAGTTAATTGCATTATGTGGTTCTTGTATTTTTGTTGTATTTGTAGGTTTTCTTATTGTATTCGTAGGTTTTCTTGTTAAACTTGTAAAGATTGCTGTTGAACCTTTCCATTTTCATACCTTCGTCCATTGCAATTGCTCTCCGACGTGCTTCTTCTTATCTCGCTTCTCAATATCTCCCATTTGCAACTTTTGAAGAACCACTGACTTCTTGTCTTTACCAGTAGAATTTTCTCCAACTCTTGCATATACTTTGGCTTGTTTACAACCAATTGGTATTTCTTCCTTTGGAATGGAACTACAATATCTTTTGCGGAAGTTGTCTCACCCGACATTTCTGACGTCCATTTGTTGTGTGTCATCAAAATTTAGTAAACATGTTCGAATCTAAAGGCCTTTCTTTGTGTTTTTTTTTATAAGTCTCAAGTGCTCTATGAAACTGAAAGAAACAAAACTTATATGAAGTTTATATTATGAACTAAAAAAAACTAGAAATAAAGGGATTAAAAGTTTGAATAATTACCCGATCATATGACTGTTTTATCTGCTTTTTTTGTACTTTATTTACTAGCCTCAAAATAGAAATATAGCTTTGACTTTCAGAGTTTATCTCACTGAAACGAGATTTACAACTCCTTAGTGTACACTTTCGGTCCGCCTTTGCATTATATTCATCGTATATTTTTTTTTGCCAAAAACATCCGATGCGGGGGAATAAAGAAAAGAATTTATGTTCACCGCATCATATGTGATTTCAAAAAGCAATTACAAGTGAAATATCTCCATCTTGTGTATACGGTACCCGCGAGCTTTTTTGGCTGTAGTCGTGTCTTTTTGCGTAAGAATCATCAAAAGTTTCATCAAATGTCGAAGGAATGTGTGGTGATGTTTCTTTGGTATCATCATTCCTTAATTCAAAAAAAGAGAAATTAGGAGAGAGCAATTCCATAAAACTTTGGTCGGACATTTGTTGAACATCTCGGGGATCCATTATATGAACAAAGAAATTAAAGAGAATGAGAAACATGAATGGGAGATATAGAAAGAAATTGAGAGTGAACGGGAGAGAATTGAGAGACAAATGGAGAGTGAATGTGGGGGATTTGCCCCAACGACCAAAATTGCGTCGTCACATGACCGTTTGGGACTCCCTTCGGTCATGTGAAGTGCCTACAGTCGAGTCAATTACTTGAGTAGACTGAAGGCCCCTCTTGTTTTTTTTGGAATATTGACCACAATGGTCATTACAAAGGCATTGATACATCGATACGATGTGATAAGCATGATAACTGCTGAATTACTACTGGCCTAAAGGTCGACGAAACTAATGACTTAAAAGTCCGACGAAATTAAATGACCTAATAAACCCACAGAAACTACTTTATTTATATCCAAGTTCAATATTCCTAGATTTGCACTTCGATGGGATTGAACCAGGGACCTCTGCATTGCGGAATAGACGCACTTACAGACTGGACTAAAAGTTGTTGGCAAAGCCCCTCTTGGGTTGAAGTTGACTTTTGAGACTTAGCTGAGACTTTTAATTTTGGATCGAAAAAGTAATTTTGAGGCCTAAGTCATACTTGCATTGAAGTTGCTCTTAGGAAGTGAATCGGATTGATCAATTGAGAGCTTCATCAAAACTATTTTAACTATTTCTTGTATCTGTTACTTCAGGGAGATTACTTCACAATCAAGATATTAATTCTCAGCACCACTGTAATGTCATTACCATGTGGTTGATGTGACAGTGCTACCTTGGGTGAGAAACAGACCAGACGGATAGTCCGCGGACACATACTTTTTCAGTCCGGGCGGACCAGACACAATTTAAATTTGTCCACTCAGACTGTCGGACAAAACGGATGGACACTTGACAAAATCGAGTTGTCCATTGCCCGTCCATGTCCGCCTAAATTGTCGGATAATCCAGACATCGGGCAATTTGGACCCGGGCACAACCACTTTTTAGTTCTTCTTTAAGTGCCCATAAAGATACTAATAAAATTTTATCTTATATCGAAAACTAGTCTGAAGCCCAACAAAGAGAGTCCTATCTCTTAACTTTTGTAAGTAACTCCAATCACTTTTTCCTTTACCACTAATGATGTGGTACAAAAATGCATAGAATAAAACTTAAGAGAAATGTAAGTGATAGTTTAATAATACACGTAAGTTCAAGTGCCCAACCTAAATGCTGAGCTTTTAGTAAAATCATTACTATTTATATACACTTAAAATTCCAAAGTGAGTTATATATATCAACCGACCGGGCTTCGGTTGAGCTTTATCGGTCAGACTCGGGTGGAAAGCCAGTTAGAGCTTCTTGTCAGTGTCCGCATGCCTAAAGTTGGCGATCCAATGGGATAGTGCCCGTCTCGGATACAGGACGCCCATGGACACATCAGATTCGGGCGGTTCGTGGCTGGATCCGGGCCGCAGACTTTTTTTTCCCACCTAGTGCCGCTTCACCATTACTACGTTTGGTGCTGTTGTATTGGTCATCTCACCACTAGTGTCATGCCATATCACAATTCTTGCAATCTTTAGACATTTAGAGCATCTTCAAGGGTAGGGGTGGGATTCGGTCGGGCTCAGACGCCCGCGGTCTTATTTTAGACGGACTCGGGCGGATCGAGCACGGGAATTCGAAGCCCACTATAGACTCGGAAGCAACAGTCAAAATCGGGACCGCAAGAACATCACACGCTATCCGAAATAAATCTGGGTACCTTTTTTCATTCTCACTCCACCAAGCCAAAACATCAAATTTTGCAATATTATCGATTGAAGGATCATGCTCGGAATCATATCTAGATATTTCTTCGGAAGCAGTAGCCAAAGGGTCCCTTCGAGCCCTCTTAATACTTCTCTAAAACGTACCTGACATTAATGAGTCATCGGCCTCAGAAGGACCATCAACGGAAGATGAAGAGACAAAAGTAGAGACATTCAAATTGGTCGTATACTCAGAAAAAAGCTCACGGAATTTACAAACCATCGTGAAAGACTGAGATGAACAACACTTTATAACATGCGCAAAACTTTCAAAACAATTTTCAAGTTCGGATAACACCGTATCAACTTTCATTTTAATCCGTGAAATTGACCATTTAAATTTTGTTATTTTTGTTCTGAGGATCAGAAAAGCCTGCAAATGTATAGTTTTCCCAAACCTCAAATTTTCTTTCTCTCTTAGAGGACGATTTAGGAGTTGCCAATTCCACTTCAACTGCTGTAGAACAAACAAGAGAAGAAACACCAATTCCAGGAGTTACTTCAGTGGCAGTAGTAGTTGAATCTGCTTGTGCACCACTTGTTGTGATCTCCCTTAAATCAACCCAAATTAGAACCACAACCAGGGTAGAATTGCCATTTTAAAGAAGTTTTTATTTTTTTGTTAAGGATAAATATATTAAGAACTAAGCATTTAGAGTGGCATTACAATACATATGTAAAAGAAAATAAGGAATCAATCTTTCCTTCCTTCGAGCCCATTTAGCGAGTTTGTCCGCCTAAGAATTAGCATTTCTTTTGGTGTGACTAAATTTAACCGGCTGGAGATCACGTTTGATGTTTCTTATACTGCGAATATGCGCCAGAGATTGCCATTGCACTTGATGCCTGGGGTTATTAAGGTTTTTGATCAAGTTGATGTTGTCGCTTTCAATTATGACCTGCATGTGGTTATTTTGTTTCGCCCAAATAAGACTGTTGAGAATGGCTAATGTCTCACGTTCCTCACTGTTTCTTGCCCTAGCAGTCTTCACGTTAGCAAATACAAATTTTGATTGAGAGTCATGTACAATGAAACTGGTACCGATGAGCTGTTCAACATTCACAAAAGATGCATCAACGTTTATTTTAATGAAAGGATGGGGTGGAGGTTGTCATCTGGCTACAGTCGCAGGATGAGCCTTTAACTGAGCAGGATTAATCCTGGGAAACGTTTTAATAAGATCTAAAATAGTGTTAACATTGTAAAAAGTTTACTGAAAGCAGTGATCACACCTGGTTTCCCATATGTGCCATAAAGTTGTAACAAAATGAATATTTTCTGTGGTACAACTAAGTTGATCCCGATTCTTCCACGAGAGTATCCATTCAGATAGAGAGGGGATATTAGTCGAGATAATATTAAAGTGAAACTAAATATTTTTCGCAAGGGGGCAGTACAAAAGAGCATGTTCAATAGTTTCTATTTCTATACAGTTTGGACAATTAAACATATCACCAATATACTTACCTATATGTTTATGAACTGGAAGCGCTTTAGTGCAAATTTTCCAGATGAAGAGCTGAATGCGAGGAATGATGGGAATAGATCAAATAAAATTCCACTTCACTTCCTCAAGAGGAGTAGACTGGTTAATCGAACTCAGGTGGTGATACATGAATCAGACGGAATGATCTCCTGATTGAGTTAGATTCCATTTCATTTTATCGGTTACTTCAGGCTGAACAGGAATAGCTTTGATGAGGTTGCTGATAATGTCAGTGAAGTTTTGTGTAAGAATGCTATCATCCCACCTGTTATTACTAATAAGTTGAGATACACTAGTCAGGGTTGAGTTTGAGTTGTTTATATTTTGAATTTGCTGGTCAACTCCAGGAATCCACTTATCTTTCCAAATGTTAATGTTTTCCCCTGTGTGCACCTCCCAAGTGATATGCCTATCAATAAGATCATAGTGCTTTCTGATTAATTTCTAATTCCATGAATGATGGAATTTGGCCGGACCTGGGGAGTCAGTCTGAGGAAAGTATTTTGCTTTCAGAAATTTTACCCAAATGGCCTATGGTCAGACTTGAGTCTCCAGGCTAGCTTGCTTAGGATGCCTGTGTTGTCTAGATGAGGACGACGAATACCAAGCCCTCCTAGTTTTTTTGGAAGACAAATGTACGACCAAGCTTTCGTACAAATACGTTTGGACTTTTCCCACCAGAAGGACTTTTGCAAAGTCGCTATGCGTTGATGCATGACAACCTCCGTTAAGTTGATTGTTTTGTTAAGTCAGGTCAGACTCTAGCGGTTGAATTTGCTTCCAGCTCTGGTTCTCTGCTTCTCCTGCTCCTCGCTCATTGTTCCTTACTCCTGCTCGTGCTCCTGTTCGTCTGATCCCGAGTGGGGAAAACCTGCAAAGGGTTCGAAGACCGCTCTGACGCTCAAGCCAGTCACGGTGCTCTTTGCAGTAAAAGAATGAATGTTGATTGATCTTTTTGGGGCGAGTTACTATGGTGAGGAGAGAGAGAGAGAAGAGAGTAAACATAGAGAGAAAGATTATTATAATCTTAGGGAGGGCTTCTCTCATTATCTTCATATTGGCTTTCACGATCTTTGTGAGCGGAATCTCACTAGGCGGGGCCGACATAGTAAACATGACCGGAATGCTCGAGCGTCACGAGTACATGGGATTTGAGAACTTGCGAGTGTAGGAGGCCTAATATGAGGGTTGTTGACTTTCTCTCTAGATGTTTAGATCTCTCTCTATGTACTTGTTTAGTGTTCCTAAAAACCAAGCAAACTTTTCTGAATCAGCTTAAAAGCTAACAAGGTCTGTTATTCTGTAGCAATTTTGTGTTTGACACAATGACAATATCTTATTATTAATTTTATTTCAATTATTGATTAAAAAAAAATATTTTAGGGAAGATGAAGAAGAGAGAGAAACAATTTGGGGAAGACGAAGAATAGGGTCAAAAAGAGAGAGAGAAACAATTTGATTGATGTAAGTAATTAAAATAAGAGTATTTTATAGAAATCCGAAAAGAGGTTAACAGTAAAATGGACGGTAACGGTAAAAGGGTGGCATCTAGGTATTTTCGATAAATTAGGGGGCTACGAGGGAAGCTGGTCATAAACAAGGAGGCCATTTGAAAAATAGCCCAAATATTTTTAATATTTACACAAATTTGAACATTTGTTCTAAATCTTTAAAATAACTAATTGTGTGTTCTACCAAATTAATCACGTCATTGTTAAAAAGGAAAAACTAACAGGAAATTAGGCGGAAGGCTCAATTTTAAACTTTTATAAATTAAAAAGACAAGTTATATTTTTATTAAAACCTAAAATCTGTATTTTTTGTTAAACACCCAAATATTTATATTTTGTTTTGTTAAAAACTCAATATTTTTGGCAAAGTTGTTACAAGGTATTGCAATGTTGTCGCGAGGTGTTGCAAAGTTGTTGTAAGCTATAGGAAAGTTATAGCAAGGTGTTACAAAGCAGTTGCAAGGTTGTGTTGCAAAGCTGCCGCAAAGTGTTGCAAATAAAAAAATACCAGTGAGCTGAAACTAAAAAAGTTGTCTAGTACCTTTTTGACAAAACAAAATTTATAGGGAGTTTGATCAAATTTTCCAAAACCTAATTAGAGGTCATATATTAAAACTTCACCCTTAAGAATTTTTTTGTTTTTTGCTTTCTGAGGTCTGCATTGGAGATGCACCTAGAAACCATTTGTAGGTCATATATGTTGTACCATTTATCTCTACATCACTGTATATCTAAGGTGCTGGTTCTGCCCGCGATTATTAGCTCTTGTTCAATTTGATGGTGTGCACTTATGACAGAAGAGCATGATGAACGGTACTGGATTAGACAAATTCTAATTGTATCTCTTCTGGGTTTATTAGACGCGACAACGGGGAGCTTCACAATCACGTATAATTTGATTTAGAGTCTCTTTCAGTGCACTGCCGAAAGTCCATGTTTTCGAATTTAGGTACTTGAGATTTCCATCAAAGTATAAGGTCAAGGTGGAAAACATTCCACACCAGTTGCCAACAACTCTTGGTTGGAGTGATCAAGGATTCGAGACACGCTGACAACTGAAAAAATACAAAACATTCTGCATCAGTTTTTGAGTCAAACATGAGACGATCTTAAACTACTAAATCCCGCGACAGTGAATGCATTAGCACTGATAAATACTGTGTATTATTTTAATAATTAGATTTTGAACCGACAGAAGCCGATTTGTTTATGATGTATTGTTTAGGTTGCCAGTAATTTAAAACCTAAATTGTCAGGTTCAATGGATTACAACTAATTGAACTAGAACAATAAAGTACATAAAAGTTAGGTCAATATTTTTTAAATCAAGAAAGACAAGAAGAAGGTTCTTTGTTAGTTTCCAAATGCAGTTCTAAAATGTTTATCCACTTATAATCATATTCTTTACAACAACCAAAAGTACACTATAAACCCCAAATATCAGTTTAAAATGAAGTTAAAAAGATATATTCCTTTTGCTTTAGATAATAAAAATAAAAATATTTTATTGCTAAATAAAAAGATAAGTTTTATCTGTTTAGTTGATTCATCAATTATGAAAGCAATGCAACTTGAATATTTAATTTTCTTTTTTATTTGTAAAAGTCGTCAATAAGAGGTTCATGGACCGGGCTCGTGAGAAGTAAGAGACATAAGCTCGAGACCACTAACTAGCGGCTCATATATATAAACCAACTTGCCTCTCTATGTGTTTTTTGCTCTTAGTGTCTGTTCTTTTCCTTTGAGCTTCTTTGTTTCCTCGCCTTACGGTGGTCTTCTTCCTCCGCCATCTATTCCACTTGTAGTAGAAACTTACTAAACATTTTTATTTCTATATATAGTCGAGAATCTGGTTTAGATTGTGACTACTATTTGTTTTTTGATGTGCTATTGAATTTGAATATTTAGCTTGCCGTGTTTTTTCGGTAAATAATAAAGGCCACGATTTTGGGGTATCCATAATTTTTTTTTCAAAAAATAAAGACTTTAGTCAATTAGATTTGATATATGAGGCAACTTCATTTTGAGTCCAACAATTGATCTTTTTGTTTTTTGTCCCCTGGTCTTCATCTCTTCATGTCCTTCTCTCCTCCTCTCTCCTGCTCATTCTCTCCCTCTTTCTCGCTCTTTCACTGTCTCTCTCTGTCACTCTCTTTCAATGTCTCGCTCTCACTACTCTGACAAAGAGCAACGTTTCCTTTGTCCGAACCCCCTTTGTTTGAGACAACGAGGGCCTCGAGGAGGAGAAACCTTCCTCGAGTGTTTCGTGGACAGTCATCCACGAAAGTCTGAAATCATCGAGGAGGATTTCTCTGGAAACCTTCATCGAGATCCTCTTCGTCTCGGAAGAAGGGGGGTCCGGAGAAGGGAATACTTCCCTTTGCAAGGACAATGAGAGAGATAGTGAGAGAGAGGGGGATCGAGAGAGACACAGTGAGATAGAAAGAATGAGCAAGAGAGATAAAGAGCTGAAAAGAGAGATCAAGTGAGGTGGTCGGTGGTCGAAAGTTGTGGTTGTTGAGGATATGTGAAAATGAAGATAAACAGGTAAAATACAATCAAATACATTTTTGGTACATTTCAGGGCTAAAAATAAAGATGCCCCTAAATTAATCTTGATTGACTAAGTCTTTACTCCCCGCAGTCTTTGAGGGATGCCCCAAAAGTGGGCCATAATAAAGTCACCCAACAGTGCAAACACATATTTTATGTATTGAACCCAACAACCACACAACTAAATAAGATGAAGACAGAGTACTCTTCTCTGCTCCACCTACCCACACCCTTTCTGTTATAAATAAATGTTCAACAATCTCCCCACACAACTCCTCTCTCTCTCTCTCTCTCATATTTGAAACATGGGTTCTTTTACAACTCCAATTTCACCAAGAAAGCTTCAAGCTGATATCTATTCCATCTCATATAATGAAGATTCAAGGAAAAAAGGTTATGTCCCTCCAGTGATTTCAATCCTTGCTTCACTTCTTCAAAGAACTATTACCAAAAATGAAAGGATAGTGAACAAATGTACTTGGGAGTTATGGAAGACAAGTAAAAATGATAATCAAAGAACTTGTGTTTTTGATTGTTATCAAATACCAGACATGAGTATTGAAGCATTTCTTGAGAGGACTTTTCGGTATACTCGAATTAGTTCACAAGTTTATATTGTTGCTTATGTATATATTGATAGGTTATGTCAGATTCATCCTCAATTTCAAATCACTTCTTGCAATGTTTATAGACTTCTCATTACAACTATAATGGTGGCTTCAAAGTTTGTTGAGGATAGGTAAGTAATTTTACTTCCTTTTTCTCTCTCTTCTTCTTGGTGTTTTTTAATGATAAGTAGATTAGGAACCTTTGACATAGAAATAATTATTTTTCTAACATATGATATGGTTATTAAAGTTATTTTATAATAAACAATCTAGTGGTAGCTCGACTGATTTCAATTCGAATAGTTTTCAGGATGACTTTTCGAGTTTCATGTGGTTAAGGGATAATCCGATCTTTATGTAGGTGCTGGACTATCTTAAGAATAGTCATTCGCGTCTTTTCTATTACAATGATTAGTTAGTCTTTACGTTATGAGTCTTCAAGATCAATTTCGCTTCGGCGGGTCTACACACTAAGATATTAAGACAAAATGAAAAGACTTTTCTAATTATCTTGTTTTAGTGGAATAAGTTAAAAAATGCTTAGTCCTTAACCTAACTAACAATAAGCTAAGATGTGGATACTAATGAATGAGATGAACAAATTAATTACATTTTAATTTTCTAATTATATTTTTGATTAATTTATGCAGGAATTATAAGAATTCTTACTTTGCCAAAGTTGGTGGATTAACAACAAGAGAGATAAACAAGTTGGAGGTTGAGTTTTTATTTTTAATGGGGTTTAAATTGAATGTTAATGTAAGTATTTTCAAGAGTTATTGTTCTCATCTAGAGAGAGAAGTAAGCATAGGAGGTGGATATGAGATTGAGAAGACATTACAATTATTGTGTACAGAAGAAATCAAGGCAAAGGGACATGGAGGAGAAAGAGATCTTATTCAAATTTCATGTCTCACTACTTAAAAAATGTTAAATTTGTCATTGTATAAAGTTTCATTCTAGGTTAAGAAATTCATCCCAATTGTATGTAAATCATGGGTAGAGTAAAGATGTTATTACCCTCAACAAAAAAAAAAGATGTTATTATGATTTACCACAATGATGTGAATGCCACATCATCGTTAACCACTTTATCGTCATTGCCACGTCACCACATATTTATTTAAAAATAAAATTTGGTCTTTCCAAAAAGACAGCACTTTAGATCATTTGATGATAAAAATCTGTTCAGAGCCGAAAAATTCTTTATAACAATTACAATCACTTGATTCACTTCGCATAAAAATGAATTACGGAGTTACCAAAAACAAATAAATAAAAAACTTCAAAAGTAGAATGATTTTTTTTTAACATGTACATCTTTAAGGCTCATAATAAAACATAAATTCTTTCTGATTTTCATTGAGAAATATTAACATTTGTCGAGAAATTCTATTAATCCCTCCATTTTGGTCCTTCTCGTCTCAGCCCTCCGCTGATGTGGCGACATATCACTGGAGTGTGGAACAATTGGAGAGATAATGGTGAGAAAATATACTCCAGTAATATGTCGCTACATCAGCGGAGGGTTGAGGAGGGACCAAAATGGAGTGATGAAAAGAATTTTTTTTGTCGATAGAGGAGGGGAACTTAAATCTTGACTTTTATAAAAAGTAGAAAATTTTATGACTTAAAGAAGTTAGAATAACCTAGCTAAAATGATAATGGTGAAAGACCTCCCTCCCTGATTTCATTTTATGACTCTCCTTTTTGTTAAACAACTAGGTATAGCCCGTGCCCATAGGGCACGGACGATTCTTCTGAGTACATTGCATGGGGTACAAAGATTTAAAAGAATGAAGTTTGTTGGTGCAGTTCGTTTTTGGTTCTCAAATCCGTAAAGCATAGTTACATTGGTTTTAATTCAATGTTAAGTTTAATGTGATAAGTAATTTGGTTGCTATGTCATATAAGAGAAAAAAATATTGTGAGTTCGACAATTAAGAGTAAAAGTCCATAGGTTAACAAATCAATTCATTCTAGGTACCGAAATTAGGAAGAAGTATAAAAAACAGTTAACAAATTAAGTATTTAGGCCATAATATATGTTCAGGCACAAAGTGTTGTTCTCAAGCTCTATGAAGTTTTTTTTGTCGAAAAACACTCTGTGAAGTTGGGTGCTTAAAGGGAACTTAACGATCCCCATATATACCACTACATCTTGACACATAAATATTTTATCAGAACATTTTTGTGATCCAACTTCATATAGTCAGAATTTTTTCTTTTAATATGAGGTTAAAACTATAACAGATAATAACAAGATATTTTGTTTCAAAAAAATAATTATAAGAGATTAATCTTCAAGAACAAAAAGCACCGAAATAGAAGGAAAAAAAAGCAGCGAGTCACAAGCTCACAACTTGACGCCCTGCACGCGCAAGAAAAGAGTGGAGCAAAGAAATGTTGAGAAACAACAACAAAAAGAAACTAAAGATTATGATCCCACATGGTGCATTTGTATGAACCATTTACTATACAACGAAGGAATATAAATACAACCCACTATTGACTTTATAAATAGGAAAAATAAGGCGGATTTTTGTTGAAAAAGCCTCACATGAGAAATAAATCAATGTCTTGAACAATGTTAGACCAACCCAAGAGGGACTAAATATAATATAAGTTAGAATAAATCATTACATAAATTTTACCCAAAAAAACCCAAAAACCAGATGCAATACACAATTTTGGAAAGGAAAGTCGCCGCTTCTTTGATAGAATTGTGTTTGGACTCTTGCAATCGTTGCATAACCAAAACTTAATCGAATATCAATCTGAAGAAGAAGATATTACCGAACTTCTTAGTTGGATAT
>BEHA01000078.1:692947-710175 GCA_002897215.1 Eschscholzia californica subsp. californica | reverse complement strand
TTGCTGGGCGGGAATTTGAAATTTCGTAAAAAAATTTGAAAATTTGGGCGGGAATTTGAAATTTCGTTTGAAAATTTCAAAACTTCGAAAAAAAGATTTTGTGACCGGGAAATTATTTTATTTACTGGAATTTTTTTTTCTGTACTAGACACTTTTATTGGGCGGGAATTTAAAATTTCGTTTGAAAATTTCAAAATTTCGAAAAAAAAATTTCGTTTGAAAATTGGAATTTTTTGTGTACGGGAAATTATTTTATTTACCGGGAAGAGATGTTTGCTGGGCGGGAATTTGAAATTTCGTTTGAAAATTTCAAATTTTCAAAACATTTTGAAACTTTGAATTTTTCGTGTACTGGTAAATTATTTTATTTACCAGACATTTTTTTTCTCAGGAAAACGTCAGCATGTCCCGTCCAAGGGCAAGAGGGGAATAAAAAAAAAAAACTGACATTTGGACCTGCAACTAATTTTTGGGCAAGAGTGGATTTTTTTTGGATTTACCCCCCAGATTTTGGACTGTTGACTCAAAAATCCAAAAACAAATGGGATGTAAGAGAGCATAAATATGTAGTTGTGAGAGAATTTAGGTAGCTTAAAACTGATTTTTATTAATTAATTACTTTTTATCCTATTTCTCTCTCCCATATGAAAGAATTTAGGTAGCTTAAAACTGATTTTTTTTTTTGTTGAGAGTAATTCAGTTCTTGTTGGGAGAGAAAAATTAGGGTTTATTTTGCTTTTTTACTGTAATTTTACTCGGTAGATTCTCGTAACTACTTTATTTTTACTTTAATTTTTTTCAGGTTATTCCTCTCTTTTGTCTATGGGTGAATTAAATTAATTTTGGAGAGAAATATGTAATTATGAGAGAAATTTTTCTGTTTGGACCACAAATATGTTTTGGGCGTATGTAGTGTGGCAAGTTTGGGAGCCTGTAGATCTTCCCTACTTGCTCTTTTCTAAACTAGCTCAAGGTGTGTTCTACTATCAGGAAATTAGGCCGGAGGTCCAATTTCTTGTATTTTTTTTGTTAAAAAGACAACCCATCTTTTTAACTAGCTAGGCCCCAAATAAGTTATAAAAATAGGCTTGAAGGACATTTTTAAAGGCACCAACTTTTTAAGAGTCAAAAATACCCTTCATTCAATCAGAAATACCTAGTAATAATCTAACTAATAAATCAGGAATTTGAGTTTTTTTCATGAACGAACCGAGTTGGATTGTCGACGCCGATCAGAATTTCTGGGGTTTGAATCGATTTTGGCTATAAGATAGGTTGATATTTTTAGGTTTTGGTGATTTAATCTATTTGCTTGTTGTTTGAAGAGGCTTTTAAGGGGTTTGATTTAGTTTTTGGTTCTAAATTCTAGAGAGAAAAAGTTTTATATACTTTCAATGGAAGGAGAATTTGATAGTGTTTCAAGGTATAATCCAACTTCTTCATTGCTTTATTTTCATTGAGTTATGAATGATGGATGACAATTTGTTAGTTTTGATGTTTATGTTCAAACTTATTTGTTGGTTTATATGGAAGTTGTGACAGTATAGTTGATGCAATGTGTTTGATAAAATGCTTGAAAGAGATGTTGTTGCTTGGAATGCAACGTTAGTTGGTTACACAAGACTTAGGTTGGTTGAAATAGCTATAAAGTTGTTAGATGAAATGCCTATGAGAAATATTTTTTCTTGGACAATCATGATTGGTATTTATGTTCAAATTGAGAATTTCATGAAAGCTTTGGAAGTTTTTCGAAGAAATGTAAAATGATGGTGCTAGAGCTCATAAAATGACTATTATGAATTTGTACGGGTTTTAGCTAGTTTTTCGATACAACATTCTATTAGACAAAATATAATAATTTGTAACAAATTTCATGTTAAATCAATTCAAAAACTAATTTGCAAACCTTTTGCATGGCATTGCAAGGTGTTTGCAAGGCTCTGCAAGGTGTTTGCAAAGCTTTGCAAGGCTCTGCAAGGTGTTCGCAAGTTTGTGCAAGGTATTTGTAAAAGTCATGCAAGGTGTTCGCAAGGCTCTGCAAAGTTTTTGCAAGGCTCTGCAAGGTGTTCGCAAGGCTCTGCAATTAGTTTGCAAGGCTATCCAAGGTGTTTGCAAAAACCATGCAAGGTGTTTGCAAGGCTCTGCAAGGTGTTTGCAAGGCTTTGCAAGGCAGTGCAAGGTGTTTGCAAGACAGTGCAAGGTGTTTGCAAGGTATTTTCTTAGACTAGGGTTAGGTTGGTCTTTTTACTGAAATTGAAAATTACGTAATTGCCATCAGGGAGGTGAAGCCTAAAAAACTTTGATGAATCCTTTTTAACCAAAGTGATAATTTCTTAGGGAGTTTTGGCCAAATTCCCGCTCTACTATTACATTAGTGTAGTATAATTTTTTTTTTGACCTAGTGAAATCATATTTCATTCATAAGTGATAACAATCACAATGTTACAAGGATGATAATTTATTCCTTTGAGAACTACATGAGAGTTACATACGTTCAAATGTAAAGTGTCTCATGAAGAGAAAGGAATTGACTAGACACAGACACAAAGATCCTATAGATCGAGAATTAAAGACCCTAGAGGTCGACAAAAAGATTGTATAGATCGAGAATAAAAGACCCTAAAGGTCGACAAAATATAACTAAGACTGAAAGTGCTCCAGCCGAGAAAGCCGCCGCCGCCATTACCAAGAAATCGCCGCCATCACTGGGGAACCGCCAATTTTATTGAACTAAATATAGTGAAATACTAAATAACCTCTCTCTTCAACCTTTCTCCGCACCACCAGCACCGCCACGGAACACACCACCAAAAACACCACCATTGCTAAACACCACAGACCACAACACCACCACAAAACCCACCACCATCACCATTAATCACAACCCTCTTCTCCACCACCACATCACCACCACCATCACCATTAACCACATCCATCTTCTTCATTGTTACACGCCACTGCCACCACACCACCACTGAATCACAGAACCCACCACCACTAACCCACCACCACTAACCCCCCACCAGATCAGATCATCAACATCACCACTACACCACCACCAAATCCGAACCCCAACACCACCACCAAATCCAAACCCCAACACCCCACCAAATCCGAACCCCAACACCACCACCACTAATCACACCGCCACAACCAGATTCAATCATTAAAATCAAATCTCTCCACCACAAGATCCGTACACTACCACCACCACTAAACCCACTACCGCAACCAGATCGGTCACCACCAACATCAAACCACACCATCACATACTAATCCACTAATAAAAAGAAAGAAATGGAGAGAAGGAGAATGAGAGAGTGAATCAAAAAAAGAAGGAAAGAGGAACCCTCGCCAGATCCGGTGAGGAATCAAAACTACTACCCAGAACTAAAATCACGAAATAGATAATGGATCTGGAAGGAGGGGAGAGAAAGAGAGAGCATAACTACCACCGAATTTCAAAAACCATCACCCATAATGGTTGCGCCGACGAGAAACCGGCTATTCTGCAGAGAAAGCTTTTTTCTCTGGTCCGTTCTTCTTACATGTAATATAATTTTATTAATGTGTGGATTGTGAGTTATTTTGAGTGCCATAATTGGTGTTTAAAGGCACCACCACATGTTTCTCACTCTTGAAATATACATGATGCACATATAGTTTTTATTTTCGTTAATTATGGTGATATTAACCATGATTTTAGATTTACGTGCAATTTGGATTATTTAATCTTTAGTGGTTACAACATCTATGTTGATATTATTTTATCTATAACTAGAAACATGATCAAATGATTATATATCGTGATGGAGACCATCAAGATGGGCCTCACGGTCGAACTAGTTAGAGGGCCTTATGGCCGAGTCCATTAGGGTTAAAGTTTAGGAGTTTCCATGTTTTAGTATTTTCTACTAAGTCTAGGTTTAAAAGTTTCAATGTTTGAGTATCTTTGATATTTAGGAATCCTAGTTTGAGTCTATCTAGAAGTTTCTAAGTTCCTATAAAAGGAAGTTAGGTTTGTCCTTGTTATTCAGATCAGAGAATATTATGAATCAAGTTTATTATCAATCAAGTTTATCGTTTATTATTAATCAAGTTTATCGTTTTATCGCTTTTATCGTTATTTCATCAGCTTTAATTCATTAGTTTAGTTTAATAACAATGGTGGATTCCATTACTTTTACGCTTCCGCAACAATCTACATCAGCTGGTATTCAGAGCCTCAAGAATCGGGGAACGAATAAATTTTTTTTAGACACTTCTCATCTTGAATATTGGAAAAATCTTCCACGTTTAGGTTGGGATCTTTTTTGAGATGCATAACAACTCTATGTTGATCGAAAAGATCAAAACAAAATTAATGTCGTTTCCAAAATTCCTTTATTTGACGGTCAATATCATATAGATTATTGGATTCAACAGATGGAGGATTGGTTCATAAATCAAGATGTACATATCGAAGATAAGGTTTTTGTCGTGGAACAACATATGTCCGGAAGAATTTATGAAAGATTCAATGCAATGCAATGGGGACTCATTGACGAAGGAAAAAAATTCGTAGACGATTGGACTACATTGAAAAGCATCTTCAGGTATGTTTTTCTTCCTTTAGATGAATATTTTTCATATGTGGAGACAAAGACTGAATCAAGTAGACAGTTCTCGAATGTTACTTCGGTCACCGTGTTCGATGGTATTGAAGAAGAAGTTCTTTACAAAAAGAACATAATTTTCTCAATGACCGAGGAAAAAGAAGAACAAAGTGAATTATCCTCTTTTAGCTTGAAAAAGTCAGTTCATTCTAGTTTAGATTTGATTAAGCCATTTTCGAGTTTGGTTTATAAGCAACACGAAGATGAACGTGGGAAGATCGTTCAAGTGAAGAAATTCAAGGTTGTTTTTTCCATAAAATATTATGTGGTGTTTGTGGTCTTCTTCGTCAAATTAAAAGATGACGGGAGATGTTGCAATTTGTTGGAAGTTTCTTTCCTACATTTATTTTTGCAAGATTCTTTGCACTATGAGATTGAAGCTAGTAATTTCGTCCAAGTGGGTGTCCTTCGACCCCAATGCACCGTTCGCTCGAAGTGGGAATTAAGGATTGCATTGTTGAGTCTCACTTGAGGGCAAGTTCGTTCTCGGTCGGGGAGTATGATGGAGACCATCAAAATGGGCCTCACGGTCGAACTAGTTAGAGGGCCTTATGGCCGAGTCCATTAGGGTTAGAGTTTAGGAGTTTCCATGTTTTAGTATTTCCTACTAAGTCTAGGTTTAAAAGTTTCTATGTTTGAGTATCTTTGATATTTAGGAATCCTAGTTTGAGTCTATCTAGAAGTTTCTAAGTTCCTATCAGGTTTGTCCTTGTTATTCAGATAAGAGAATATTACGAATCAAGTTTATCGTTTATTATTAATCAAGTTTATCGTTTTATCGCTTTTATCGTTATTTCATCAGCTTTATTTCATTAGTTTAGTTTAATAACAATGGTGAATTCCTTTACTTTTACGCTTCCGCAACAATCTACATCATATCGTAAAACCACCTTCTGATATTTGTTTATTTTCTTTGTTGTATTATGATTGTGGGATACTTATGATTTTAATCCCACAAGTTAGAATTCAATGTGCAATTGCGTTAATGTGTCGCCATAATGACGTATTAGTAAAAAAAATTATGGTTGGTGCAGGTAAACGTATTTACACTTGATATCTTAAAATGGGCCTACAAATTGTTATATTTGTTTAATTGCTACTTTTTTGTACATGATTATGTTGAACTCTAATTTGAGCATGTATGTTTTATTGTCTTTTATCTTTAGTATCAACTGTATCTGCCAACATTAACAATATTTCTGTGCTTAACAACACTAACTTTGAGAAATAGGAAACACGTAATGATTGTGCATGGATGCATGGATCTTGACATCGCTTTTAGAGTTGATCGTCCAGTGCCTTCGTCCAACTCAAGTACTCCTGAACAAAAGGTTGCTATTGAAAAATGTGAGAGATCTGATGAGCATGCAAACCTCAACTTTGGACTCAATAAACAGTGGGCTGACTGAGGCGAGTGCTAAGAAGTTTCTCAAGCAACATCTTGACCGCTTTGCGGCAAGTGAGAAAGTGGAGACATGCTATACGCTAACTAAGTTTGTTACCATGCGGTATAAAAGTAAGGGAAACACAAGGGAGTACTTTATAGATATGTTTAACCTGGTGACCAAACTCAGGGAATTAAGGCTTGAATTGTCGAAAAAAAAGCCTTGGTAATTTGATCCTCATATCACTTCATGCTCTATATAACATACTTCATATCTTCTATAATACTGAAAAAGAAGAAATGAAACTTGAATGAGCTCATTGGATAATGTGTTCAGGAAGATAATAGGATTAACCGAAAAAAAAAACAACTAGTGTTCACCTCGCATCAACTTTAGAAGTTGAATAAGCAAACTAAGGGCAAAGGTTGAACAAATACAATAGCTTCGCAAGACAAAGACAAAATAATATTGGATTCAATATATCCCTGCTTCATTTGCAGAAGGATTAGTAGTGTTTTTTATTTAAAGTTTGATTATATACAGTAATTATTTAAATTTAGAAGATTCATTTGATGTTCCACCGTTTAGACAAAACTGGAGTTTTGTTTCTATTTTTGGAAAACCTAATTGTTCATTTAAAATTGAATTTTTAGTTCATTTCTAAATTCTAATGTTGTAGATTTTGGTACTTTACTTGATGAATTATATAATCAAATGTTGTAAAGGCACGTTTAGAGTCACTGAGAAATACTTGTGGTCCATTATCATGGACTGACCAACGTTATTTTGTTTGGTTTAAATGTGGCAGATCGCATTTTGCATGCCTTTACCTCATATAAAAGAGGTTTGATCCCTCAAACGGGCCCTACTTCGAATCAAGGAATGTTAAGTTCATCCAGAATGTTGATCATAGTGGGAGTAGTCAATAACAAATCTAAACAGACCGTATTGAGGAACCCCTAGTTGTACGGTCCAAGCGTGGTGGACAAAAAGTCAAAAAAAAATTGCGGGTTTGCTGTAAGGATTTGAGAGAGAGAAGTCACTTTTTCTCTCACCTCACATGTGAACTTTGAGTCGTTAATAATGTTGTTAGGTGTTAATGGAAACCCTTTAATTCCTCTATATTCTACTTCTCTAAATTATTAGAGAGAAAACTGTGGGTTCTTCATCCTCAATCATGGTTGTTGGTTTCCAACTCCTCCGTGATTATCCAATAGGTGCCCAAACGAAAGGAAGCTTTCAGATTTATTAACGGAAGGAGTTGAACTACATCTTACAATTTATCATGAATATGACTGGTGTTTCTCACAGTTTAGCATGAATATGTGGCAGGGTGCCTGATTTTGAATAGATTACCATTAAAAAAAATTCCAACCAATTCATTTTTTTTACTTTGCAGACCATAACATCAATAAGTTATTAACGCCGATTAAAATCCACGCATTTTCACACGCGAACTACGATTTCACCTATTTTATTGGAACTAATCAACATCTAAATGTTAACAGTTCTAGGTAAAAAAGAAAAATCATGTTTTATTTAGTTGACAGAAAATATGCGAAGTTGAGTAGCGATGTTAAATTGCCAATAAATCTGGAAATTTTCTTCGGGTTAAAACCCCACTCGGGTATGAAGGAATTGTCCTATGGCTAAAGATGCAATGCGACCAATTTGTCGGAAATGATAATTGATGAAGAAGATCATCAAGTCCGGACGATTTAGGGATCTAAAGCTAGAAACCAACTACGATGGTCGAATCACGGAGGATTCGCGGCTAACTTCGTTTGGATCCTACATCGGGTTGCACCAAAGAGTGTCGATTTGATCGGAAGATATGACTAGAGGGATGAGACATATAAACATGGGTTGAACCCGTCAATATGTCCAAAAAGTAAAAAAAAAAAAAAAACTAAGGCAAAGATAGTACGAAGGTCGGAACCAAAAAGGTGTTTTGGGCCGGGCTTAAGGCCCATGAGTGGGCCGGCCTAGGCATGTCGGCCACACTATAAGGGGCCGGCATGCCTAGCTATTAAGGCATGGTATGGCTGAAGGATATATCCGTTCAGTCTGAAGGAGATGTCCTTCCGAAGATGTGTCCTTCGACCAAGATGGCAATGCGATCAATTTGTCAACTAGGATAACGATGACAATATTGTGAAGATCATCCAGTCCGGTCCAATTAGGGGTCGTAGTGTTTTGCTAGAAGCCAACTACGATCGTCGGATCACTTCGGTGATTCGCGGCTAACATCGACTGGATCCTACAACGGGTTACACATAAGAGGGGTAACTTGATCGGAGAGATTTGACTAGTGGGAGCTAAGCTAAAGATGGATTAGATCAACTTAAAAGGCAAAAGGGTTCGAATGGCGATTCGGAACAAGATAGAAAGAACCAGGCCCAAAAGGGGTGCCCGGAGCAAGGCTCTAAGGGTCGGCCAGTGATGGCCGACCAAGGTAAGTGGGCCGGCCAGATAAAGCCCATAGTGGGCTGCCCTGGCCGGCCACACTAAAGGGGAAAGCCAAAATACCTGGGTAATTATCTTTTCTGTGACCCGGAAAATAGAAAGACCTAATTTGAGTATGATTTTAATTAGGGTTTCTCTATATAAGGGTCATTAGAGAACAGTAAAGGTGTGGATTTTTCTCAGGAAGAAAAATTATACAGCTCTCTCTCTCTCATATACAGCTAGTGGAGAGAGAGGTTTGTAGAGAAAACCTCCCATTCTATCAATCTAGTCAAGAAGAAGGGTTCTTCTCAACCTTCTATTAAGTCCTAGCAGACTGAAAGGAAGGGTGATCAAGTCAACCTACTCGGTGTCTCAAGTAGAGGAGCGACACTTGGAGCTCTCGATTTTCACACGCGATTGGAAAGGTTCGTGGGAAAAAACGTGATAAAGGTATTTTTCGTCTTCTAGTTCATTGATTAGTTCATGCTTTAAGATCTTGGTAATCTAGTGTTAAACATATAGATGTTTGAGATTCCGCTTAGAACACTAGATAGTTGTATTAGATACACACAAAATCCTTTAGTGGCATCACGAGCCGGTTGCATGAAACTATCTCTGACTAGTCGAATTAGATTCGAACTTGATTGATTAGATGATTTTATGTTTGAATATAGATTTAGACATGAAATTGATTAGTTTAAATTAGATTTAGACCTAATCGGATAGAAATGGAAAGGGTTTCAATGCGTAGAACTTTAAATTTTCGATATTTGAAAAGAGTTTTCGAAAAGGGAATTTAAAAGTTGATGAATTTTTTGAAAAAAGTTTTCAAAACTGCTGTTTTTTGATGATTTTTCATCAAGAACAACAGCTTAGGGTTGAATGGGAGAGAAAACAGCAAGCTCAGATGGCAGTTTCTATTTTGGAAAACAGAAACTGCCGGACCGGACCAGCCAGGACGTGCCCAGGACGCGTCTAGCCAGTCCGGGCATCTCAGGAGACAGAATCTCGAGATGCGGAAAGACCGGACTGGGAGAGTCCCACTAGGAGTCCGAGACATGAAGTCTCGGACGCCTAGACGCGTACAAGACGCGTCTGGAATCCCAGTCCGTCTCGGTCTAGGACCAAGACAGAATCCGAGTAGGACTGGGAGTCCGAGAAGGTCTCGGACCTTCCAGAAGGTCTCGGACCTTCCAGAAGGTCTCGACCTTAGGCTGAGACATAGTCTGACCGTCCAGACGCGTCTAGGACGCGTCTGGCACGTCCTAGCTTCTCGGACTTAATGTCCGAGAGAGCGATACTTGGTCAGATGCGTCTAGGACGCGTCCAATGCACCGAGACGCGTCTAGAACGCGTAAGTGGCCAAAAGACGCGTCTGGCCTAGGGCCAGGACGCGTCCAAACCGGGGTACCCGACATATTTGGAACATGTTTTCTCAGTCCGGCCAGTGCTAAACACTTGTCTGGGCCAAGTTTTGGGTCAAACCGAGACTGGTTCGCGGGTGTTTGACCAAGTTTGACTTAAGTCTTCAGAGTTTGACTCGGGCTTTTTGGGCCTTGACTTGAGTGGGAGATTTTGACTTTTCTTCTTCCGACTTCAACCACATTTTTTCCGAAAGTGACCCGGGCTTTCCAAAGGCCCAAACGGAGTTTTTCGTTGAATCGATTTTGGAAATCATTAAGGAAGAAACATGACGTGCCATTAGTCAGTATTTCACGAAAATAGACTTAGAATTCACGTTAGACCTAGAAATTATCTTTTTTGTGACCCGAAAAATAGAAAGACCTAATTTGAATATGATTTTAATTAGGGTTTCTCTATATAAGGGTCATTAGAGAACAGAAAATGTGTGGATTTTTCTCAGGAAGAAAAATTATACAGCTCTCTCTCTCTCTCAATATACAACTAGTGGAGAGAGAGGTTTGTAGAGAAAAAGCTCCCGTTCTATTAATCTAGTCAAGAAGAAGGATTCTTATCAACCTTCTATTAAGTCCTAGCAGACTGAAAGGAAGGGAGATCAAGTCAACCTACTCGGTGTCTCAAGTAGAGGAGCGACACTTGGAGCTCTCGATCTTCACACGCGATTGGAAAGGTTCGTGGGAAAAACGCGATAAAGGTATTTTTTCTCTTCTAGTTCATTGATTAGTTCATGCTTTAAGATCCTGGTAATCTAGTCATAAACATATAGATGTTTGAGATTCCGCTTAGAACACTAGATAATTGTATTAGATACACACAAAATCCTTCAATGGACGACCATAAGAGAGAAGAAAGAAAATAGAAACTAGTTTCTATTTTCTCAAATCCTAAGTCTTTTTCTATTTTTGGACTTTCAAGAAACCAAATTAGGGTTGGACTCTAACTTAGGATTTTATATAAGGCCCTCATTAGAACAGAATTAGGTGTGAAAAATTCTCAAAGAGATTTCTGACTCTACAACATCAATTAGAGAAAGAAATAGAAAATAGTTCTTGTGGACAGGTAGAAAGTCACACGGTTAGAGAGATCGTTAGGTGGGCACCAGCAACTAGGCTTCGGGCCTTCAAATAAATGGGCGAACGGGCAGAAGGTCGGTTCTGGTAGTCGGGTAACTGGGTAGGCGAACGTCCGGATAGGAAACGGGTACTGGTAGGCAAACGTCTGGGTAGGAAACGGGTGCTGATAACCTGTAGACCTGCACGAGAGAAACACAACCGTGAAGTCCAAGGGCACCGGGGATGGTGTCGGCCAAGGACCCTCTGACGGTCAAGTCAGTAACTTAGTTCGATAAAATAAAGTAAATAGATCGAAGATATAGTTACTAATGATGTTAGTGTCGTTGTAGTGTCGGGGTGGCACGACTCGTAGAGTGACCGAAACTCGATTCTACAGAATGATGAGTTGTGTTAGCTTCTGGACTACTTGATCAGCAGAGTAGATTTCTGGTAATGGAAGAGTAGGATTCTGCTTGCGGAAGGGTAGATCTCTGCTTGCAGAAGGGTAGACTTCTGCTTACAGAAGGATAGACTAGCAATTGTCACAGTTGTATACAAAAGTAAAAAAAATATAATAATAATATAGTAATATAATAATAAGATAATAATATAATAATAGTATAATATACTAATATAATAATATTATTATAATAATAATATAATAACTAGTATTGTTATATTATTATATATTATCAATCTAATTTGATAATAATAATTTTTTCTGTAGACTAGCAATTAGTGGATAATAATATGATATGATAATAATATAGTAATATAATAATATTATAATTATATAATAATATAATAATAGTATAATATACTAATATAATATTATAACTAATATTGTTATATTATTATATATTATCAATCTAATTTGATAATAATAATTTTTATTATCTTCCTTACTAAAATGTCCCCAAGTGTCCCCAAGTGTCCTCAAGTGTCTTCCATATTTTCATAAACATTCTTGATGAGACATGAAAATATCTCATCTAAACCTCTTAACTTGGACTAGTTAGTCCATTTCGAGCAGTTACTCTGATGATTTCCGTGTTTCTCTTACTCAGGTGTTGTCTAAGGAATTGAACACGAAAACGGATAAAAACAAGAGATATACGCACAAAAGGGTATTTTTGTCATTTCGAAATTCTAATAGTTCTAACCAATTTTGATACTCGGATGAATTCTCTCACCAAAAGCTCTCCAAATTCACACTAAAATGTCTCTAAATGTCCTTAAAACTCATTTTTCTTAAAATGTTCATAATTTCGTGTCTTAAATGAATAACACCAACAGATACATTGAAAGACATTTAAAATGTCTCAAACGAATAACACAGACGTTTCAGAACATTTGAAATGTCTCAAATGGATAACAGAGACATTTTAAGACATTTGAAAGGTCCTAAACAAATAACACGGACAATTAGAGACATTTGAAATGTCCACAACCAATAACACGAACAATTAGGAACATTTGAGATGTCCACAACCAATAACACGGACAATTGGAGACATTTGAAATGTCCACAACCAATAACACGGATATTGGGGGACATAAAAATGTCTCCCAATGTCATGAACCACTACCACCCCTTAGCATTTTCGGTTTTGACTGGGGGAACTTATTAACCCCCACAATTGGGGCCTCCAACTCATTTTGGCATATTCAAAACTACAATTTCTTCAAAAAATAGATTCTGGTAAGTACCCATAACTATTTACACCTCTTGAATTCATCAAATAAACATCTTAGGTTATTTCCATCCTTTGTGTTCATCATGCTTTCTTTTTGCATGAGTAATGAAATCTATCTGTGCACACTTTTCTCCCTCATTTATTTCTCTTTCTACTTTTTCTCTCTAAATCTTTTCTTCTTTCATAATTTTTAAAGGTCACATTCTTTTGCAATGTACACTAAAGTTATGTGTTGTGCATTCACTTTTATGCATTGCATAAAACATTCTATTAATAAAACGTTTGCAAAACTATGGTCATGTGGTAGTAAACAATGAGTGGGATTAGTGAAATGATTGTTTAGGTTATCGAGCAAATTTGAGATTCTACACCCAACTTTCCGGTGACAGAAGTAAAAACAAAGTGGCGCGCTGAGGAAGCTGGCCCTCACTACCTATGATTAAATTAATGCCTTGTTGATTATGAGATTTTGCCTAAGACTAACTGTGGCAAACTAGAAGGTTTCGTAAAATTCTTTTACTCTTTTATTCATTCTGGTAAGGAGTAGGGGGAACTCGTGTTGGGCCAAATATTTGTATGTTTTGACCATTCAAGAAGTCAAAGTTTGACCTAGGTGGCACGTGCTAAGCCTCACAAGCACACAAGCAAGCCATCGATAGAGATATCAGAGGGATGGACCAAAAGAGCTCTGCCACTTGAGCCCAACTCTAAGACTAATCAAAGAAATTGCTAGAAGGTCGGCACAAGTTTCCTAGGCACTTGGAACTTTGATCAAGCGTAAGGACAAGTGAAGAGGTGGATCGAGTTAGCTCTGTCCCTACGCCCTTCTCTAACTAGAGAGGCAGAATAGGGAGGTCTGCAAAAGTGACCTCGACCCCTTGAGTTATGCTATGCTTGAGAGACAACATATATGCAAAAATTAAAATAACACCCTGCCAACTAGAGTCGTTTCGGACAAAGATACGGTCACGTAGCAGGTTCTTCTCTACCAACGGCCATGCCACGTGGTTGTCATCACGTCGTTGCCTTGCCACCGCAAATTCTCAGTCGGTGATCTACCACCGCCATCAGAAAGCATATGTACATGACATGTGTTGCCCTGAAAAGCCAAAAACCCCTGATCTTTTTATTGGTTTAATTATCCTGAACATTAAACTGACTTGATGGTCAAACCGTTTACAAGGAACCAAACCGAACAACACCTTACTATTGAAATAATGGAGAAAGACTAAGAAAAATTTATCTCAGGGTCTCTCGTATTTCTATTCAACAATGTCCGTCACGCTAGACAAATAATTCATTGCCGAATCTCGTTATTGATTTAAGACAAGAAAGAGAAAAAATTGTTCTTATGTGTTTCTGATTGTAAGTAAAACAAGAAACAAAATATAAAAAGAAAATTTCATAGGGTTGGAAGACGAAATTTACAATCGAGGCGAGTATTCTCTTTACTTTTTTTTCGATGAAATAGTATTCTCTTTACTTAAGACAATGATACGTTTTCAACAGAAAAAAAAAAGACAATAATATGTTTTCAGAATAGTACTACACACTTATGGCGGTTGACGCCCATGAATGACAACTATTTCTTTTGTATTGGATGAGATTTCTATCTAAAAGTGTGTGAACTTAGTAAAAAGACTGACTTTTGTCTTAAAATACGAACTTAACTTGGTTTCTTCAAAGTATCTTTGATATAACTTAGGTGCTGTTTGTTTTTTTTATTTTTTCAGATCTGAAATCTGAATTGGATGGTAATTCAGATTTCAGATGTTTGTTTTATTTATTTGGAAAGATCTGAAATTTGGCTGAATTCTTTTGATGTCTGAAATAGCTGAAAACAGATCCACAAATTTCAGACTTCAAAACAAGTCTGAATTGGTAGTACAACATCTGAAAAAGTCCAAATGACAATAATACCCTTAAAATATCTAAGAAATCACATCTCTGTCTTCTCCTTCATTTTCTCTGTTAACGTCAAACACATCACCGTCGACCACCGCCGACCATCACGTTCTCTCCCTTTTTCTCATACATCACAAATGGTAAAAATAAAACCCTAGAAATCGACAATAAAATGAAACCATGATGATAGATCTGGGATCTAGAGATGTCGCTAGCTTGCGGTTGACACAGAAATTGAACCCACTTTCATCTTCAACCTGTTCATGTTATTCATAAGAAACAGGAAACGGCACCGTGGGTGATCGGTTAGAAGGGTAAGCATCCTCAACAAGTGTAACCATACGAAACCCTAGTTTTTTTCTAAGAAATACGAAACCCTAGTTCATGTTATTCATCTTTTCATTGGGTCTACATGGATATTAACGTCAAAATCTCGATCTAGGGTTTACATAGAACTTAGGGTTTCTTTTGGAGCAAATGTTCATTGCTGTGATTTGTGTTTCTCATTTTGTGTTAGAGAGGGAGAGGAACTAAGAGAGAAAGAGAGATAAACTAACCAACCGGAGAGTCAGAGAGATATCTGGCCGGAAGACAGGTTCGCCGGAGAGAAGTGTGGCCGGAAGTGAGAGGGAGACAGAGAGATGGAGAAAGAGAAATGGAGGAGTTTAGGGTTTTGCTTTTCACTTTATGAGAGAGAGAGATAGGGTTTTATAAAATTAGGTTTGTTTGTGAATATTAAATTGGGGGTATAAATGTAAAACTATTAATTCAGACCTAAATATTCAGATTTAAAAAACAAACATTTAACTTATTTCAGATTCAGCCAATTTCAGATTCAGCCAATTCAGATTCAGACGTATAAAAAAAAAACAAACAGCACCTTAGTGTATTCTTCTACTTGGATGATTTAAAATGAAGTTCTAATAAAGATCTAACCTCCAAAAAACAAAATAAAATATGAGTGATTTTCGGTGTTATTTATAGGAAAGCAAACGGGATTTGCAAAAAGGCCACACTTACGTTGACAACAGTCACTATATGTGACGTTTGAGAATAAAGGGCTGTAACAGTTTGAAAGAAAACGACGACATTTAGGAGCTTAGAATCTTAGCCGTCAAATCAGCTGATAGCTTTGGGCGCCTAGAACACCATCCATTAGATCATCAGACCTTTCCATTAAGCATGTCCGAAGAGTCCTTGGATTAATGATTTTGGTGTTTCTTGAAGCTTGCCCAAAGCGTGTCTCTATGGCCCTTGGATCATTTATTTGGGCCGGTGGAAAGCCCACCTCCGATCACGAAAATTCGTAATTTCATATTTACCCCCCTCAATTAGTGGAGGTTAACGTTTAAGTTACGTTTCAACTGAATGCCATTGTGCGACTTCACATTTAATCCTCATTTTAATTTTACTGACGATAAATTTAACTCTAAATGTTTTTTTTTTTTTTTTGAAATGGTACCTCTATAATGTTAAAATGGAGGAACCTATGGTTGTTACTAACCCATATAAGATTTGAGCAAACCTGAGCTCCAAATTCAAGAGCAAGACGAAGCGAACCCCATGCATGGTGCATAGATAGCTCCTGACTTTGACGAGTACTGTTTCAAATTGACTCCGAACCCAACACTAATTGCTACATAAGATAAAATGAAGTTATTCACATTAGAAGATATTAGTTATAGATTAGTTAGTTTTCCATGTGTTTAGTTATTTTTTAATTTAATTTTTTGTTTAGTTACCACGATGTCTCAAACCCGAGATTATTATTTCTTTTGCCTTTCTTTTCTGTGGTCGATCCCCTCAACCCGCTCACAATCCCCAAAACCCTTATGAATCGTGCTCACACCACATGTATTAAGTACCAAAGGAATCACGTATCCTATCTTGGGAGGTAATACAAAATCTAACAACTACGATTAACATTCAAGAAAAAGTCGAAAATATGATTCTTTGTAATGGAATCCCATTTCTATCAACATAACATGAGGAAAGGAGATATCCTCCGACTGATATATTAATGGTCTTAGTTGGACACTTCTAAAGGCGCCCACCAGTATTGCTATTGGCGCCCGTTATAGGTAAAAAACCCCAAGTCTCCTACCGTAAAGAGCCGCCAACACCAAAAAAGTGGGGCGTGTATAAAAGCGCCCGTCTTTAGTTGGCCCTTTCTTTTTTTTTTGGAAGAAGATTACGATCTACATACGTCGTGATATTTGGCATTTGATACATAATAGATGTGATAAGCTCGATAACTGCCCACTCAAACATTAACAACACCGGGCCTATAGTTCAACAAAGACAATGGCCTGAAGCCCAACAACTTTATTAATACCTACATAATCCCAATTCAAATAACCAAAGATTCCACCTTCTCTGTGATTCGAACCTGAGACCTCTAGGAATTTCTGGAGTTTATGTCAACACCTAGGAACCACTTGGGCTAGCAACTGTTGACTAGTTGGCCCTTTCTTGTGATCCGAGGGAATCTACAGTTAAAACACTTGCCTATTTATTTCCTAAACCATAGCCTAATCAAAGATTAGGGTGAAAATTAACCTTTATACACATAATTAGAATAACAACAAATTGAATAAGTAGGACCGATTCTTACTACCTAATCCTAATTCACAAAACCGAATTTAACTCCATATATAACTCCTC
>BEHA01000078.1:673523-690464 GCA_002897215.1 Eschscholzia californica subsp. californica | reverse complement strand
TAAGAAATCTTGTTAACTTTGAGGAGAATCAAAATCCCAACTTTTGCTCAAATATCCCATAAAAGGTATACATCATAACTCTATTAAATGAAATAAATGCAAATATTTTCTAACATTTGATTTTTTTTTTTCAAGTAGTTACACTTTTTGTTTGGTAACAAATTTAGACTTTATGGGCCTTTTGGTCATTTTAAATTGAATAATGTTATATTCTTGATTTAGTTATATTTTATTCCTAAATACTTTCAGTTATAAATTTTTGACAAATTTTTGTTTGCCCCAATGTATGACCAACTTACTGCTTAGGTCCCATTGTCCATAAATTCTAGTTTAGTCTATTTTTCTAATATTTGTCTATCAACTATTAAATATTTTAGCTTCTCTTTATCTTCCTTTTTTTTCTATATGTTAATTTTAAGCATCAACGTCAAACCTCCACGGACTTCTATTGGTGGAGGTCAAATTTGTTCTTAGAAAAGGTTATTTCTAAATAGTCCCCAACTTTGTGACCAGCTTCTTGCCTAGCTCCCTACTTGATCAAAAATACCCAAATGACTTCCTTTTTGAGTTACCATTATAACTCCGTTAACCAGTCATCATTTCTCTCTCCAACATCTCATTACCACTCTCTGCCATCTCACCTTCTTGCCACCTCATCGTCTTCACCGGCAAAGGCCGCCGGCTGGTCAATTTTCAGATCGACGACCTTCAAACATTAAAAAAAAAAATCCTTCTCTCCTCTCTCTCTCTCTCTCTAAAATTTTTTTTTCACTCTCTCTAGATCTGGTCATACCAGATCTAGAGAGAGCAATATTATTTTATTTTTTTAGAGAGGGAGGAAAAAAAATGATTTTTTTTTTAATGTTTGAAGGTCACCGACCGGAAAATTGACCGGCCGACGACCTTCGTCGATGAAGACTATGAGGTGGCGAGAAGGTGAGGTGGCAGAGAGATGTAATGAGATGGGGAGAGAGAAATAATGACTGATTAACGGAGTTATAACGATAACGCAAAAAGTGAGTCATCTGAGTATTTTTTATAAAACATGGGGCTAGGCAGGTAGGCAGGAAGTTGGTCACAAAGTTGGGGGCTATTTGAGAAATAACCCTTTTTGAAACATAGAGAAATGATGGAGAAAAAGAAAGATGAAGGGAGAGGAGAAAAAAGTGAGGAAATAGAAAAGAGAGGATATACCTCCTCTCTCTCCTTTTCCCCCCACCCGGTGTCAAATTAAACTCTCTAACTTGGCAGGGCTATTCTCTTTGGTCATGAAAAAAACCAATGAAAATGACTCACCTTCTTTGTCAACTCTAGTCAAAGAAGAAATTTTTTCGCTTATCTCCTTTCTTTTTTTTCTCTAACCGAAGATGAAGGGAGATAATCAAATTTTAGAGGAAGATGCAGGTAAAGTTAAAATTAAGATGGTCATGGAAAATGAAAAACGTTCTTTAAGTTATAGGTGGACCTTTTAAACTAGAGTCTAACTCAAATTTAGGAATTGTGATAATAGTCCCACATGGGAGAAGGGGTAACTAGCAACCAAGAATATAATGTATAGGTCTTCTCCACTCATTGCCAATTGATTTTGAGTTAGATGATCACAAACTTAACAGGAATTATAGGAGGCCAAAGGTGAATCTAATGATAAACTAGGGACTAAACAGAAATTTACATTAATTTTCCTAGTGAAGTTATGTGGCAGCATTGTGAATGAGAATATCGTAGCTTTTCCCTACCTTTTTTTTTTGTTGAAATCTTTTCCTACCATTGTATAACATGCTTTTAACCAAAAGGATGGCATCTCATCAAAAAAAAAAAAAAAAAAAAACCAAAAGGATGGCTATTCCTTTTTAACCTATGCTTTATAAAATCAGTTTGCATTTACTTTTTTTTTTTGATGAAGGCAGTTTGCATTTACTTAATCTAATACTCTCATTTTGGTTGAGTTTTTTGTTTCTATACTTATTCAGCATAGTAGATGGAAAAAAAAAAGTCTTACATCTCGAATATAAGCTTAATGGAAGCATTGTATCATAATTCGTATTTAAACAAAAGTCATACACATGCCAAAAAGAAAGGCAAAAATGACTGAAAACCGAATCAATTGTGAGAACGGTTGTGTCAACATCTCATTCTATAATTGTTGAAGATTCCGATAGTTGATGGCCGGTTTCAGTCAGGGGTCGGGCAAGATTTTTCGCTCCACCATAATTTTTTTCTAGAATCATTTCACTTTATATATAAAAGATGTAGTGGTGCATGCCATGTCAATAAGAATGTTTTTTTTTTGTTGAGCTAATGTCAATGAGAATGTAGAACATAGTTCAATTTATGAGAATGACTTGCGCGGTTTAGAACATCTCCAATGAAAAAAAAACATCTCCAATGCAATATTCAATCTTAAAAATTTTGAGTGTCATGAGATTATTAGAATTTTGTCTTAAAAGTTCTCTTATACAAAATTCAAATTGGATCTCTAAGACGATGTGGAGGTAGTTAGAAAGAGATATATCAAGAGGACGCTATGTTTCTAGTCTTCTAGAGATATATTTATTTGTCTAACTCATCAATATTTGAGTTTCAACCAATAGAAATCACATCTTCATATATTTTTCAAAATAATTAAATATTTCTTTACAAAAATAATCATACCACATAATTAAATAAAACAAGTTTAATGTTTTGCATTGAAGACACAAAAAAATTGAGAAATTCTATTTTCGCCACCTAAGAGCATCTCCAATGCAACACTCAATCTTAGAAACTCCGAGTGCCATGTAGGATTTTTGAAGTTTTTTCTTAAAAATCATCTCCAATGCAACACTCTATTTGGATCTCTAAGATGACGTGTCGAGAGTGGAATAGAGATATCTCAAGAGGAAACTCTATTTCTAGAGTGTCCTCTTGAGATATCTCTAATTGTCCAACTCATCAATATTTGATTTTCAGCCAATAGAAATCAAGTCTTCTATGTTTTCTAAAATAACTAATTATTTATTTACGAAAATAACTATGCCACATAAGTAAATAAGATAAGTTTAGAGTTTTGCATTGGAGACAACAAAAAATTGAAGATCTCTATTAACGCCACGTAGGAGTGAGAATCTCAATTGGAACTTGACACGTATGATGAATGGAGATTTTTTTTGAGTTTTGCATTGGAGATGCTCTAAGAATGAAAATCTCAATGGAACTTGACACCTAGAGTGAATAGAGATTTTCTTGAGTTTTGCATTAGAGCTGCTATAAACTTGTTTTATTTTACTTTAGAGAATAAACTTGTTTTATTTAGTTATGTGGTATAGTTATTTTTATAAAGAAATACTTAGTTACGTTGAAAATATAGAAGACTTGATTTTATTGGTTAAAATTTAATTGTAAGAGCATCTCCAATGCAACACCTGCCACAATGATTTTTAGAGTTTTTTCTCCAATGCAACACTCTATTTGGATCTCTAAGATGACGCGTCGAGGGTGGAATAGAGATATCTCAATAGAACACTCTAGAAATAGAGTGTCCTCTTCAGATATCCCTAATTGTCCAACTCATCAATATTTGATTTTCAACCAATAGAAATCGAGTCTTCTATATTTTCTAAATAACTAATTATTTATTTACAACAATAATTATGTCGCATAAGTAAATAAGATAAGTTTAGAGTTTTGTATTGGAGACACACAAAAGTTGAGGATCTCTATTTTCGCCACCTAGGAAAGACTATCTCAATTGGAACTTGACACATAAGATGAATAGAGATTTTTTTGATTTTTGCATTGGAAATGCTCTTAATGATTTGGCCAATTAAAGATATCTCAAGAGGACCGAAATAAATATCCTCTTAAGATAAGGTCGGTGGGTATATAGACCAAAATAATGTTCAAAAAAGGTTTATGATCCAATCTTCCCAAAATATGGATATTTAGTCCTTTTACATTATGGACATAAAAACCCTCACTTTCTAAACACATTAACGTCAATGTCCCACGCGCAAATTCCGCGTGGAGATTTATTAGCGAAAAATATGAAGATTTATTAGCAAAAAATGGATAGAAACAAATCATAATTTCTCTCTCCTCTAAACAGATTTGGAAACCAAATTTTCTCTTTCATATTATCCGAATCAATCAGCAACCAAAATCGTAACAAAAACGAAACGCCATCAATACGAATATTTCCAAATCAATTTTCTCTCTCTTCTTTGCAGATTTGGAAACCAAATCAATTTTCTCTATCTTACTATGTAAATTTTTTTTCGATTCAAATTAATTTTCTCTCACTTAACTTTCAGATTTGGAAAGAGTATATTTTTTTGATCAATTTAACGTGATTTGGGGGTTAATATACAAAACATATATAACACTTTCTCTCACTTAACTTTTAGATTTGGAAATACTTATTTTTCTGGGAACATTAAAGCAACATTTGTTTTCGTTTTAACTCGTACATAAATACACTTTGAATACAAATTATGAAACAAATACGTAAATTATGTGTTATTTATGACGAGGAAACCATCATTTGTTAAGTATACAACGTAATTTATCAAATGTATGTGGGTCTTGTTCAATAAATTACACATAATTTCTTTTACATTACACATCGTTTACATTCTGTTACAAAAAAAAACGTACAAAATCTTCTCTGGTTCAAAAATGGTGCCCATCCATGTACTCTCCATTTGTAGTCTTGAGCAAGACAACAATAGCTACACTATATTGTCGAAGAGCATATCCAAATGCTTCTGCATCACCAGGAAACAACTGACCAACTTCAAGTAAATATTTTATCCAGCCATCAGGTTTTAGTTTCGTTGACTTACTTTGGTTTGATGATTCTCTTTGAAATTCCATCTGTTATATCAAATCTACACACATAAATACACATACATTAAACAAAAAAAATAATATATTGTATTATAAACTACATTTACAGTTCCGTAAATTATGTATCATGTTTGTCAAATTTTGACAATATTTGAAGGTTTTGAGTAGTTTCGTAAGCTTAATAAGGCTACTGTTTTGGGTGAAAAGTACACGTAATGGTAAATAAAGAATACATAATTTATGTGCACTTATACGATGTTTTAGAATTTATTATAAATGATATATAATGTATAACAAATGCGCGTATTTTACATTCTCTTATAAAAACATGGTTCAAAAGATGTTTGCGTAATGTACTAGAAAGTATGAAAATTAACTGTAAATTACCTATATTGTATATTCTGTTATGATAAACGTAAGGAATAACACCTGGTTCATAAAATTGTACGAAAGCAAAATCTGGTTCATTAATACATATACATTTCATAGAACAATAAATTTTTTACTATAAACGACGTGTAGAGTTATGTAAATTATATATAATTTACGTCAAAGTACACGAGATTTTGTGTTGAAGCGAAGTCTTTTCAGCTTGAAATGAGTACTGTGTTAGTTTAATAGTACACGTAATTGTCAATAAATTACTCATAATTTATGGACATTAATATAATGTTTTGGATTTTCTTGATAAAGTATGGATAATTTGTTACAAAATACATATATTATGTTTTTTGTTATAAAAACATCGTACGAAAGATGTTTGCGTAATTTACTATATTTTATGGGAATTTACTGTGAAGTACAGGTAATGTAAATTCTGTAATGAGGAACCGTACGAAAAACCGTTTGGTTCATATATCTGTACGGATAGAACAATGAGATCTGAAGAAAAAATGTGAAAATCATTAAGCTTAAACTACTATCTAAAGAATGATGATATGATGATTGATTGAAAAAATAACATACTCGATTTGAACTAATCAGATCTTTTAAACATCAAGATTAAAAACAATAATGAAAATTTAAGAGAGAGAAAATAAACATCAAACATTATAAATTGATGAAAACTAAAGAAATCTTTGATACTTTTACTCAAAATCAGATCTGATTAACTTTAGAGAGAGAATCTGTTACAATAACTTGAAACACAATATAAAATCTTATCAATGGAACGAAAAATTACTTATGTAATGTGTTTTACCTGATAAAGGATGAAGAATATGATTTCAGCTGCTCTAATGAAGAAGAAACTAGATTTCTGAGATTAATGGATGATTACCAAACGATTCTGATTTAGAGAGAGAGAAAATTAGAAAGTTTCGGTTAATGAAGATAATGAAGATCACGGTTACTTAATTTGAGAACGTGATTGGAGAGAGAAATGTGGAGATAAAAATGAAAAAGATATTTAGTGAATTTGAAGATAAATGAGTTTTATATTTAAGGAAGGTTAGTTTAGGTATTAAGATTTATAATGTATTATAGGGATTTGTGTTTTCTCTTTAGATGTAACCAAATGGACTGAAGGAGAGAGAGGGACGAGGGGAATTTTTGAGGAGAGGGAAGTTCCCGCAGCATCTATGCGTTTTTTGCTTCCTCCCCTTTGCTTCCCTAATCCTAATTCTCAAACTCCAGTTCATCATCAATCATCCAAGTAACCTAGCAAAACCATGTTTCTCAACTACAATAGATCACAAACCTAAGAGCCCCACCCAGTAAATCACTGCCTATTCAATCTACCAAGCCCTCTTTAACCCTAATTCCCAACCTCCATATCATCTTCAATCAACAAGTCACCCAACAACTCACTGCCTCTCATCTAAACCAGATCACAAACCAAAGAGAACCACCATAGTAATCACAACCAATTTGTAGTATTTTCTCGATTTCAACTACCAATAAACTCACAAGTCAGATCCAGAGTTTCTCGGCGTCTAGGGGCAGAAATAAGGATGGGAAGCAACTCACCAAGGCAAAGATGTTCTTTCACATAACAGGGGAGTAAATCTAACCCTAGCTTAATCTTCTTCTCGTACTCCCATCTAGCTTACTTGTTTGGTGTTTAGCTGTATCTCTTGTTCTTTCCCTTATAGTCTACTATTTGTTTTTGGTATTTTGAGGTTCTAATTTGTTGTTTTAGTAGTCTGGATACTTGCTTTTTTCTGTAAATTTCTTTGCTTCCTGGAGGATTTTGGGCTTATGATTCTTGGATAGTTCTTGCATAGTTCTATTCCAAGATTTAGTGGTCACTGACTGTCATCTTTTGGTTCTAAGTGTTTTTTTAATATAGCCATTTCCCCCTTGTTGCATGTGTTCTTCTCTTGTAGTTTTATTAGTCTTCTAGGTTCTAATTCGGGTTTAGTTTCTTGTTAGTTTAACATCTTCATTGTGGATTTCAAAGTTTTCTTCCCGATTAACCTAGCAAGATCACTAGGAGGGTCTTAGTCCACTATTATCCTTTTTTGTTGAACTAGTCCACTATTATCCTTACTAGCATCAACTTATGGACTGTTAGGGTGTTCGGACTTATGGACTTAAAAGTGTTGGCCTGGAATGTTCGGGGGTGCAATAATTTTGCTAACCGGAAACATCTCATGAGTCTGATTAAAGACCACAATCCTGACATCATTTTCCTTTCGGAAACTAAATGCATGAACGTTGACATTGACAAAATGGTGAACACCAATAACATTTACTATAAGCATGTGGTCGATCCGGTGAATAAAGCTGGAGGTCTGGCCCTTTTCTGGAATACCAATTTTGACGTGGAAATTATTCATGCTGATACTAATATGATCCATGTCAAAATTACACAGGATGTTTTGGGTAGTAAGATTTTTCTCACGGGTTTCTACGGGTCTCCTTATAAAAATAATAAAATGAAACCCTGGGAATGTCTTGCTAGTCTGACCCCTAGTGGTAATAGTCTGTGGCTTGTCATAGGTGACCTTAACTGTATTCTTGATCCCTCGGAGAAGCGGGGTGGGCAACCGGCGCATCTCCCTACGATTCAGCTGCATAAGAATATGATTAATGAGCTGGGCCTTCATGACTTAGGTTATGTTGGGTACCCGTATACTTGGACTAACAGGCAATTTGCAGGGAATCTGATTGAAGAGCGTCTGGATAGAGCAGTGGCGAATTATAATTGGATCAGCAGTTACCCGCATTCTAGAATCAACCATTTAGACACTCTAGGATCTGATCATAAACCTATTCTTCTTGCTACCAAGAATCATTCGGCGATTGGCAGAAAACCCTTCAAATTCATTCGCACTTGGATGTCTCACCCCAATTGCGCTAGTTTTATCAATTCCACTTGGCTCAAACAACCCATTCAAATTCAGCTCAAGCTTAATTCTCTAGCCATCAAGCTCGCAAAGTGGAACAAAGAAGTCTTCGGAAATCTGGAGATGACAATCAAACAGCTCACGCAGAATCTTCAGAAGATAAACAATATTGAAGAGTTCAGAAATACTTACTCCCAGATCGAGAATCTTCTTCTTCAGCAGGAGAGTCTTTGGAAGGAGAAATCTCGTATTGCTAATATCAATTTGGGTGATAGAAATACTCAGTATTTTCACGCCAAAGCCACCACTAGACTTCGTAAAAATAAGATACTGGCCATTAAAAAGGAAGACAATACGTGGGTGAATGACGAAGCGGAAATTGCGATGCTTTTCTCGAGACATATTCAGCAGATTTCCACCACCGCGGGTTCTTTTTTCTCCTCAAAAATTACCAGTTGCTTCGAAACTCAGATATCTGATGAGCAAAATGAGTCTATTACTGCTATTCCGCATTCCGACGAGATTCGGAAGGCTATTTTCTCCCTGAAGCCTGGAGCGGCGCCAGGGCCTGATGGTTTCCCTCCTTATTTCTACCAATCTAATTGGGAGACTGTTAAGGAGGATATTCATCTCATGACCAATTCTTTCTTTCAGTATTCCACGCTTCCGGAGATGGCGAATCACACTCACATCTGCCTTCTGCCCAAAACTAAAACTCCGCAATTGCCGGCTGATTACCGTCCTATTAGTCTGCTGAACACCACGTATAAGATCATTACCAAAATCCTGGCTAATAGACTTAAACCCATCCTGACGGATATCATATCCCCCTTTCAAGGAGCTTATGTCCCTGGCAGACAAATCACTGATAATATTATTATCAGTCAAGAGATTATCCATTCATTCAAGAAAGTTAAGGGCTCCAAAAGCTACTTTGGTCTAAAGCTAGACATGTCTAAAGCTTTCGACAGAATTGAATGGAGCTATCTGGCGAGTGTTATGAATCTGATGGGTTTTTCTAGCAAATGGATCAATCTCATTAACACTTGTCTTACTACGAGTTCGATGGCGGTGCTTATCAATGGTCGTCCGGGCAGTACTTTCAATGTAAGTAGGGGCATTAGGCAAGGTGATCCTCTCTCTCCGTTTCTGTTTGCCATTGCCATGGAAGGTCTTAGTCGGCTTCTTGAGAAGAATCAAAATGAAAGCTCTTTCATTGGCTTCCCCATCCCCAATGCGAATTTCTCGATCAAACATCTCCTTTTTGCTGACGACTGCATCATTTTCGGGCAGAACTCTCTAGAGAATATATTCAATCTGAAGCAAATTCTGAAGGAATTTAGCGATGCTTCCGGTCAGATGATTAACTACGCCAAGTCGAATATCTTTTTCTTGAAAAATTCGCATCCCAAATTCAAGCGGATGATTATCAGAGAACTTAAGGTCCATCAATCTTCGTCTGGGGATAAATACCTCGGTACCAAACTCTTTATTGATCGCAATAAGAAACAAGCTTTCACATCCCTTGTCACCCAAATCAAGAATAAACTCGCCAAATGGCAATCTCATCTCCTCTCGCAAGCTGGCCGCTAGGTAGTTATATCAACCATCGCAGCGGCTGTTCCCCGATACCAAATGCAGTGCTTTGCCCTTCCTAAAGGTATAAGCAACAGCATTGAGTCTATTCAACGGACTTTCTGGTGGGGAAAATCCAAAACTTTCCATACTATCAACTGGAATGCTATTTGCAAACCTCGCAAATATGGTGGTCTTGGACTTCGCCTTCCGCATCTAGACAATCAAGCTTTCCTTCACAAACTGAACTGGCGTATTATCAGCAACCCGAAGGCTATTTGGGTCCAAGTGTTGAAAGGGAAGTATTTTCATAAATCCCAGAAACCGAAACCCCCCAAGAATCATTACTCGTGGCCTTGGAAATCTATCTCGAAATACTATGATCAGAGCGAGAGTCTGATTTTTTGGAATATTAACAAAGGTGATCAAATCAATATCTGGACTGACTACTGGATACCTAACCATCCTCCACCTATTATCAATGATAGAGGTTGTAACTATGATCGAGTTTCCCAACTAATTACGAACGGTAGATGGAATTTAACTGATATTAATATGTACTTTACTAATGAGATTTGCAGGGCGATTCTTAGCATCAATCTAAATCCCAACGATGAAGATAAAGCTATATGGACCTTGACTAAATCAGGTAACTTTTCCCTTAAATCCATGTACAATTTTTTACGTACCAACACTATCTACAATACGAATGAACAGATGGACTGGTTCTTTATATGGAACATGAATACTATCCCGAGGATCAAACTTTTTCTCTGGAAGTGCTGTACGAATAGCTTACCAGTAAAATCAAGGATCGGCAAATTCATCGGTAATAATTACTCCTGTGTGAACTGTAATGACGAGGAGACCATAGACCATGTCATGTTACATTGTCCGTTTGCGAAAGCTACTTGGTTTCACTACCAAGTGAGAACTGATCACATTAGTACCACTATTCAATGGATAATCCAATGGAAATCCCTGGACGAAGAAACTATTAATCTGTATGCTAAAATTCTTTGGTTTCTGTGGAAAGCCAGATGTGAAAACTGCTTTACGACGACTAAACAGACTCCAATGCAAATGATAGAAAGGATCAACAAAACCACTACTACTCCTCTCAGAACTGAGAAATGCACTACCACGAAGGGTCAAGATCAAACGGTTATACAAACATGGAGACCTCCATCGACACCTTATATAAAAATCAATGTAGATGCCTCTTTTGTTAATTTACATGAACAGGCAGGAATTGGTTACATCATGCGTGATGCAGAAGCCAACTTTATTATGGCGGTAGCAGATAGTGTTCGAGGGCAAAATGCTGAAGAATGTGAAAGTTTAGCGGTACTGCATGGTCTGCTAAGCGCGAGACAAATGCAACTATCTTATGTGCACTTAGAAAGTGATAATAAAGCAATAATCCAAGCTCTCAATGGTGAGGAAGGATGTATACAATGGCAATCGCATGGTATCATTCGACAGATCAAAGACATCAAGGATAACTTTTCAGGAATTATATTTTCTCATGTGTCTAGGAACAGTAATAGTTATGCAGATGCGTTAGCCAAACGGGGACGTGCTTTCGGGTGTAAGAAACTTTGGAATGATGTTGTCTCTTTCTTTTCTGATTTCTAGTGGGTTTGTAATAGACGCCTGGTTTTAATATATTATCTTTCATCAAAAAAAAAAAAAAACCAAATGGACTATATATCCATTAATATTAATATTTTGGTTTTTAAACTCTTAATGAGATTAGGGAGGACTAAAACTACTATTAGGGGTCGTTTTTTGGTCTATACACTCAAAAATTTCTTAAGATATCTCTATTTAACTACCTCCGCATTGTCTGAGAGATCCAATTTAAATTTTGCATTTGAGAGAATTTTTAAGAAAAAAAAACTCCAAAAATTCTATGTATCACTCAAAGTTTTTAAATTTGAGCATTGCATTGGAATGCAAAACATCTTAGAAACTGGGAGTGTCACGTAAGAATTTTGGAATTTTTTTGTTAAAAATCATCTCCAATGAAAAACTCAACTAGACTCTCAAAAGTGGTGTGCCGAGGGTGGAATAAAGATATTTCAAGAGGACACTTGAGATATCTCTAATTGTTCAACTCATTAGTATTTGAATTTCAACCAATAGAAATCAAGTCTTCTATATCTTTAAAATAACTAATTATTTATTTACAAAGTAACTAAGCTACATAAATAAATAAATAAATAAACAAGTTCAGAGTTTTACATTGGAGACATACAAGAATTGAGGATCTTTATTTTTGCCACTTGAGAATGAGAATTTCAATCGAAATTCGACACATAAAATAAATAGATATTTTTTTGAGTTGTGCATTGAAAATGCTCTTACACTTCCAATATTATGATCTAATATTAAGTGTCAACGAGGTTCTATCGAGATGTTTAAACTATTTGACTACAAAACAGAATACCAGATCTGGTTTCCAAGTGAATCTTGGACCGGTAATGTGGCCAGACAAAATTGAGAGAGCAATGTAGCATTTTCAATTTGACTAATCCAAAGGGAGTAGTTATTTCATCCCTTGACAAAAACTACACCTTACACTAACAAATCTGAAAAAACAGATAAATATAGATAAAGGTACCATTTCCCTTAGTGAGTTATGAGTCTCCCTAGTCATCCATAAATTGACTAACTTAATAGAATATATCGCATGCGCCTCACCAAAACAATCAAATTATAAAAAGAAGTTCGATGTGACCTCTACTTACTTATACTAGTTTTAATGAAATAATAGTTTTTCTTGTAGTACCATTAATAATTAGATTACAGTACCATCACATTTCAATATTTTGTGATCTAAGTGGTGATTAATGTTGACATAAACTCTAAACCTCTCGAGGTGTCAGGTTCTAAATTAACACCATCACATAATATTATGGCCTTATGAATAAGTTTCATACCTATATGTATCATGGGAAACTTCTAAATATATTTTGAGATAAATTACGAATTATATTTCTTCGTCTTTCAATATAAGACGACATTAGCTTCGTCTGTAGGGTGTAAGTTATGTCTAATATATTAGAAGGGCATGAATGTCATGTTTGCATGTTTTGATATTTTATACAGTCAGTATGGCTTTCCATCTAACAGTCTAATGGACTTTGTTTTGTTGTTGAAATGAGTCTAATGGACTTAGGCCAGCATTATTCATCTTAGAAACATTTCACCTTATTTCTACAACAAATAAATGTTAGTCAAAAGTTAATGCCACAAGAGAAACAAATCAGCTTTACATTTGAAATAAAATAAACACAAAATTTTTATCAAATACTATATGTTACTATCAAGTGCTAGAAAGGTGTTTTTGTAATCAATCTAGAGAGAGAAAAAAAGTATCTCCGACTCTCGGGCATGGCACAAGATATGTGAAACTTTATTACTATTACTTCAAACATTTGAGTAGGTTAAATGTTTTTGAAACGGATAGTTTACCTTTATAAACTTTAAATTTCGAGACTTCAACAATATTTGAATATCTAAAGTTTTAAACTTGTATTTCAAAAATATTTGAGACTAAAATGGTCTTTTTTCACTAACATTATCGAAAGAGTCTAACCAAAACATTGTTTTCTTCCTAAATTCTTTAACTTATTTAAAATTTAGACAAAGAAATAGTCTCAAGTTGTAAGGCACATGGTAGGATGACCCAAAAGAAAACAACAAATTGCAGTGAAGACAGAAGAATGAGAAAAGTGTGGGAAGACTTGAGAGTTGGGAGTTGTGAGGCTTCAAGGACGGACTCCACTTGTTTGACTAAGTTACGTTTTCTACTATGGGGTAGAAGAGAGAAAAAAAGAAATGATAAAGAAACAAACAATGAGTTACCTTTCAAGTTCAAGTCATCTTGTTGACTAGCTCTCAAAACCCAAAGAAAGGGTCATCAATGGGTCAATAGGTGCTTTCTACCCAACTTAACTTTCACAAACAACAATTATAGATCAACTCGCTGTAGTTGACTCTCTGTTTGAAGCTTGGAACTATTTACTCAGTTTATTAATTATCACTATTCTATTGAGACTCCTAAGATGATTTTCAAATTCTTTAGCTGATAGACGAATATCAGCGCTCTAGTTATGTCCGTAAGAAGCAAAAGGAAAGTTATTTATATCGTATTCTAATAGATCGAAAGATATTTTGTAATACAAGCTTCCTTTCATCGAAAAGGTGATACAACTACGTAATATTTTGATATAACCAAGGGAGAGTTGTAATAGAGTTCCACTCGTCGGTCATGACATCCTTGTTCTAATAGAGTTCCACTCGTCGGTCATGACATCCTTGTTCTTTAAAAGTCTTCACACCAAAATTAGCTCTTGGTTAAACCCTTGGTGGATCCCATGCACCACCATTGACTCTCTTAAGAAAAGATGACTTTTAGATGTGAATTAAGAAAGGATTGAGTAATTGATCATTTTCTCTTATAAAAGTCAAATTGTCAAGTGGTGTGGTGGCCCTTACAACTTTAGCATTATGGTGGCCCAAAGTTTTACTTGGCTAAGCTCATTGTACTTGCATTATAAATGTAAGAAAATGTGTAAATGAAAGATGCACTTTATTTCAATATTAGTGTCGATCTAGTCTTAAAATACTTATAAAATATAAAAATACTACAAACTAATGAAATTATATTTCGATCTTCCACCGGGACTCTTTACCCATCAATTTCCAGTCCTTTATTCATTATTTTCTACAAAAGGGATGTTTTTCCATGTATTTGATATACTATTTCATTCACAACTTGAGCTAATAGAAAAAAATTCCCAAGAGTTATGAAATATAAAGAATTATAATGAAATATAAAGAATTATAATCTTAAAATTAATAATTATTCATTCACTATAAGTGATAAAAGAAAAAACAAGTAGCTTGCACTTGTAAATTATGAAAAACAAAAGCTACTGCACTTACGAAGTGTTCGTGAAAAAACAATGAGAAAGAGAGAGAGGGTACAACTTACTGTCTTTGATAAGTAGAAAGCAAGAAGACATGAAGAAGATTGAGTATCAAAATTCAGCGGAGCCAGGAGTTCGAGGGAACGGTATTGCATCTCTTATGTTCTCTAATCCAGTTGCAAACTGCACAAGCCTTTCAAATCCCAAGCCAAATCCAGCATGAGGAACTGAAATTAATCACACAAAAAACAGAATTAACAAAAACCCACTTGAGTAAAACTTCGAACACGAAAAAGAGAAGTTGTCTCCTACAAAGTTAACGCAGAAAACAAGTGTGGCCCAAGATTTGGGTTAACGGGATCAAGAATGACCTAATTTACACTGTTATGACGACTACTAAGCACTAAACTAAAATAGAAGAGTTTAAACGACCACTAAGCAGGAGCGATTTTCCGGCAAAGGGGACTCCCTTTTGCCAGAAAAATGGTCTGGCAGATGGACCTCCTTCACCAGACCTTCTGTTATTTTACTGAGAACCTCAATTAATGGAAGTCCTCAGCCGAAGAATATTTATTTAAATATGTATATCCATATATATATATATATATATATAGAGAGAGAGAGAGAGAGAGAGAAAGAGAGAGAGAGATTTGAAAGTAGCTTAAGGGTAAATCCGGAAATGATATTTAAAGTTTAACTTTCTTTTAACAAAACAGCTAATGTGTTAAACAAGCTGGTGAACAAGCTAGATGGCTAAATGTGCGAGTCGTCATATGTTGGGGTTAAACACAAATTACCCCTCATTTTTAGGTTAATGACTCCGCATGGCCCCATTTGTGACCTCTCCTTTTTCTTTCTCTCCTTCAAACGGGTGAGTTGGTCAGGCGCCAGATGAAAACCAACACTTCTTTAATCCCGTGGCTATCACTTGTATAGCTCCTTCACAGTTTAGGCATTGAGAAGTCAAAAGGAAAATATAAATAATGTTCTCCTAAATTGGCTTTTAGATCTATTTCTCTCCGGATTTTTGTAGTTCTTGATTACCTATATATTGCAGTGTGAAAACTGCCAACAATGTAATAGACGTAACTAATCTCGTCAATAAAAAAAATCTCAAACCTGAACCATATCGACGAAGATCAGTGTACCACCAAAGGCTTTCTTTATCAAGCTTCAACTCATCTAGACGATCTTCAAGATGGCTAAGGCGTTCTTCACGTTGACTCCCGCCAATCAGTTCGCCAACCTAATTACAAAAAAGAAATATTTAAACCACTGATGAAAGCAAATCAACACTTATACGGTTATACCAAATCCCTCACTCACTAATGAAAACCGTACAATACATATATATAGGAAAAGTTGACCAAAACTTCCTAGGCCAAATTTTTGTCAAAAAGGATCCGTCAATTTTTAAACTTTCAGCTTGCTATCTAGGGTTTGCACAGGTTTGCACAGTTTGCACAAATATTGGATATCTGTTTAGGATATATACTTACATATATATATATATTTACACACACACAGTAGATCAAAATTGTCCTTACCCGAGGAACTAAAACATCCATAGCAGCAACTGTCTTCCCATCCTCATTTTGCCTCATATAGAATGCCTTAATTTCCTACAGAGTGTCAATGTACTGCGATGTTAATCTTCATTTCAACTTTTGAGCACGTCTTGGCTATATTAACATATCGGAACTTCCGAATCATATAAACTAACCGAACCTTTGGATAGTCTCTGATAATTACAGGGCTGCCAGAGAAGACTTTTTCAGTGATGTATCGTTCATGCTCACTTTGCAAATCACATCCCCATTTTACCTGTCAATGAGGAAAAATATAATTACATACAGAAATCAATCCGTTCAATAATGATAAACAACAAATTAATAGTCTTGAGCAGTTAAGGAAGAACAAAAATAAAATCAAGTTACCACCAAATTTTGATATTAAATTTTGCAACAGATAAAAGATCCGTACTGGGAATTCAAATTTCTTCTTCGCTTTCAGAAGAAGTTCGACAGCATCAGTATATGTCAGCTGAACAAAATCTTTATCAGCTACATCCTATAAGAACGGAGAAAAAAGCAGAATAAACAATAATGAAAAATACTTCATAATCCATTGGTTATTTTAAATTCAAGTACTAGTATTAAACGGGGATTTTCAAAAATGAGTGCTTTGTATGTTGCTTAACCAGTTTGAATTCCTCAATGTATTAGAATGCTTGAAAGAGATTAAGCATACATTCAATCTATCAATGATTCCTTTCTCAATCCAAGTATTGCAGAAATCCATGTCTTCTTTGC
>BEHA01000078.1:632194-664502 GCA_002897215.1 Eschscholzia californica subsp. californica | reverse complement strand
GTTCAAGAAGGACAATGTAAGGAAATAGAAGAAAAAGGAGTTTGATAATATTAATGTCGATAAATCAAATTTTGATGATATTGAAGAAGAAATTCATGATGAACATAATACAACTCTTTCAATTGCGGAGAAAGAAGAAGAAATTCGTATGGCAACCCTAACCATTATTGACATGGGTATTGGAATGACCAAGTCTGATCTTGTGAACAATCTGGGAACCATTTCTAGGCAGGGGTGGCCTAGGCCCAAAGCCACAAAAGCAGTGGCTTTGGGCCCCCAACTTTTGATGGAAACTTAAGGGCCCCAAAATAATCAGATATTTTACTAAAAACAGTGCAATATAACATGTTTGCAATTAGCTCAGTTGGTAAACCTTCCTTTCAACACCCAAAAGGTGATGAGTTCAATCCCCCTTCATAATTTTGCTCTTTTTCCATATCAACTCATTTATTTCATAAATGCCCTAATGTTTTAGTTTAATAAATTCTCTTGATCATGTTTTTTTTTAGTTGAGATTTCTTGATCATCAATATCAATCAAATTGACTTTTACTTTTAGGAAGTAGTTTTGTTATTCATATGTTATTCTTTTTTACATGTTATATGTATATCACCGTTGCCCAGACATATTTTTAGTTTTTGCGGCGTGCATCATTACTTGAGATATTATATGATACAAACATTTATGTACCGTGACTCGCTACATTATCGCAAATAAAAATTTACAAAATTCAATCGTTATTTTATAAGAGACTTTTTTGTGGCAATTACATGTTACCATATACATTTTTTTTTGTTAAGAGTATATTACCATATACATGATAAAACAAAATTAATTATCTACCAAGAAAGTTTGCTCTTTTGAACATATTAAAAAAATTGTTATACCAACCTAACTAAAATAAGTGTTGTTGTAATGATCTCTCATTTTTTTTTATTAGAAACAAAGTTGTAAGTAAGATTTGTAATTGTTACACGTATTTGAAATTAATATGCATTTCATATTAAAATTGACGCCAAATTTATATTTTTATTAGACAAAAGATTGTTTTTATTTTTTTACAAAAAAAATTTCGTACACCCGGGCAATGTAACCTACAATAAGTACACCTTGATAATAGGAACAAGGTAACAAAATAATATAAAATTCTTTAAAGGGCCTCAATTTCAGAGTTCGCTTTAGGCCCACCGCGACTTAGGGCCGGCCCTGTTTCTAGGTGCAGAACCAAGAAATTCATGGATGTAATGGCTGTTGGTGTTGATGTTAGCATGATTGAGCAATTGAGAGTTGGGTTTTACCCAGTTTCCCTTATTACATAGAAGGTTATCATTCCCACCAAGCACAATGATGATGAACAATTTGTAGGGAAATCTCAGGGCGGTAGATCTTTCACTGTTACCAGGGACACTTCTTGTGAGAACCTTGGAAGAGATACCAAAAAACACTGAGTTTATCAGCAACCCAATTTCTATTTGGATCGAGAATAGTAATGACAATGAAGTTGATGAAGAGAAAGATAAGGAAGAGAAGAAAAAGAAGACACTCGAGGAGATTTTCCATGAATGTAAACTGCAATCTGCAGTGGCAAAATAAAAATTGCAAACTGGATTTGCAAAATGTCAATTGCAATCTTGATTTGCAAGCTTTGTAGAAGGTAATCTCAGGTTGTAGCTCGATTTGCAATGTAGAAAAAAAACTAAAGTTTCTTCTTCATTCTTCATCGTCAGATAAAACCTCATTAAGGTTTCAGATCTGGTTGTGCATCATCATCAACATCAAAATAAAATTCACCAATTACATCAGATTCATCACCTTCATCAATAAAATTAGGGTTTCGGTTTTTCTAGGTTTGTTACCATCAACATCAGGTTCATCATTATCACCCAAATAAGAGTCTTCTCTCATTATAATACAACTAAATCGGGTATTAGGTGAATTTGATGTTGAAGAAGAACTGAACCGAGAAAAATATCAAGATGAAGAAGGAGATTCGAACTAGGAGAAGAAGAATATTCGAACTAGAGAAAGAAAAAATGAAGTTGAGTATAGAGAGAAAGGGGGAGAAACATAATTGTACTGAGAAAATATCAAGATGAAGAAGAAGATTCGAACTAGAAGAAGAAGAAGAAGATTCGAACCAAGAAGAAGATGAAGAAGAGCCCTTAAAATTTGTGGGTTCTTTTGAGAAAGAAAGTGAAGTTTATAGGGTAAGGGTATTTTGGGACTCAGAAAAATAGAAAATGACCTTATTACTAACACCCATATTATTTGAAATCTTATATAACATTACTTATAATAGTTTGACAACTTCCTGCTAATAGAAAAAAGTACTTAGATTTTTTGTTTAATATGAATAATAGTTTTTTAAAAAAAGGGTTATTTCTCAAATAGCCCCAACTTTGTGACTGGTTTCCTGCCTAGCCCCCTACTTTATCAAAAATATCCAGATGACCCCATTTTAAAGATTCTGTTATAACACTGGTAACTAGTCATCACCTCTCTCTGCCACCTCATTCTCTTCACCGGCGAAAGTCACCGGCCGAAAAATTTTCCGACCGACGACCTTCAAATATTAAAAAAAAAAATTCTAGAGAGAAAGAGGAAAGAAAATAAAAAAAAATTTAGAGAGAGAGGAGAGAGGAATTTTTTTTTTTTTTAAATGTTTGAAGGTCGTCGGTGAAGACGATGAGGTGACAAGAAGGTGAGGTGGCAGAGAGAGGTGATGAGATGGAGGAGAGAAAGTGATGGCTAGTTAACGGTGTTATAACGGTAACTGAAAAAGGAGGTCATCTGGGTATTTATGATAAAGTAGGGGGCTAGGCAGGAAAACAGTCATAAAGTTGGGTGCTATTTGGGAAATAACCCTTTAAAAAAGGGAGATTTGCTGTTTGGACCCCCTTTCCTATAATTGACTTGTTGTTTGGACTCCTTTTTCCAGAGTTGCATTTTGGACTCCCTTTCGACAGAATCACCCGGGAATATTCCGTCTCTAAAGTTAAACTTACAAAAATCCCCACTTTACCCTTACATTATTGTTATTGCATTTTGGATTCTCTAGTTTATTAATTCATCTTCTTCCTCCATTTAAGAATGCACACCACACAAACCCTAATACCCAAAACCCGAAATCTGGTGAACTTCTACTGTTCTAGTGAAGAAACTAAAATGTTTTATCAAGTAAAACTTACAGCTCTTAGGAATTTTCAGAAGCAGTTTCAAATCAGATCGAGAAAACGAGAAGAATAAAAGTTGGTTTTTATGGAAAGGATTTGTAGGAAATGAGGAAGTTGTTCGCAATGCTTACTTATGAGAAACAACAATCTCGGTTGATTTAGTTCTTAACCGTAGTACACGTAGTGCAGAAGATAGCTCCAACTCAAGGTGCTGAAGACAAAGACTGAATCGGATTTCCACCAATGTTATTATCACTAGAACTCCTTAGGTTTCATATTCCATTTACAATATCTGTTACCTTGACAGCCTCACTCCTCAAAGGCTTACCATTTTCATCAGCTGTATGACATAAAGAATATGGAAAGAGCTTATTTGATGAAGTATTTGAACCTAAATTTGACACTAAAAATGGGTACCTTCAAATTCAAATTCGGCATAATCCTCATTCTCGGTATTCCATGCACCATTAGTATCTAGTTTAAGTGAGTTTCTAGTGCCATTAATGTTAGAAAAAGATCAATTCCATGAACCGTACTCCTGCAATCACTAAGACTCTTTTCTCTCCGAATCGAGTTGTTCCTTCTCTTGATCTTTTCTCCCCACTTTCAACAACATCACACTCTTTATCTCTCTAAACTTGTCTATAAAAAAACTCCATTACTCAACCTAGCTAATGAAACTAAAAAAATACATTTTCTCTCTCTAAACTTGTCTATAAATGAAACCAGTAACCAAACTCATGTTTGTTTTTCTTCATCAATTTGGTTCATCCCTCATGGTTAATATTTAATTAACCAAAATTTTCGGTTCACACGATTTGGGTCTTTCACCCGATTCTACTATAATTCAATTTTGAGAATTCTAGTGAGAGAAAGAAAGAAAAGTTCAAGAAGAGAGTAAAATAGTATTTTCACCTATTATTATTTTGGAACTGTTATATTTAACCTTTTGTTTTGAAAAACGGAATCGAAAATACAACTTTTAAAAGAGGAAGTCCAAATAGCAAGTCGATTATAGGAAAGGGAGTCCAAACAACGAATCTCCCTTAAAAAAAAAGAAAAAGAAAAAAAAAGGGGGCTTACAAAGCCCTCGGTCCAATTTCATTCATGTTCGTCAAAATTCAATAACCCCCACGAGTGGACCTAAAATGGCAAATTCATACTCCACTTTTTAACACCAAATCCTCAGAAAAGGGGAATTTTGGTGTTGAGGAACCCTAACCCTGGGTTTATTTGCAGAAACACAGGGATAGCAAAGAGAGAGAGAGGGGAGAAGCCATGGATCTTTCTTCTCTCACAGAAGCTCAACAGCAACAACTCCAACAACTTCACCAGCAATTTCAACAACACCAACTTCAACGACAACAAGAACAGCAACAACAACAACAAGAATTATTAGCTTCTCAATCTTACAATCAATCAACTCAAATTCAATCCTATGATCAATCAAATCCACAACCAGCATATGATCCATCAAATCAATCTTATGATCAATCATACTACCCTTACTCTCATTACCCAACACATCAACATTACCCTTACTATCATCAAGATTACGCAAATGCTTATAATTCCCATTCTCAACAATCACAAACCGAATCAACAACAATTCAGCCACCGGGGATTTCCTCGGTTCCGCCGGAAGGGCAGTCGCAGCAGCAGCAGCAGCAGCAAAGTAGTGCTTATTATACACAGAGTGCGACAGAACAGCAGCAAAACCCTTCATCTTCCTCTTCATATACAACTCCGTCTGGGTTGAACGCTGCTGCTGCAGCTGCTGTTGCTGCATTGTCACAGTTGACTCAATTTGCGGGGTCGATGGATGCAGCTGAGAGAGCAATGGCTGGTTACCAGGAACGTCAATGGCAGGAGAAGAATGTTGGAGGAGTTGGGTACGATCTAATCCCACCACCAATCCCTTATCCTTCTCATGGAGGATTTTATCATGGGCAATATCCAGTTCATCCTGGGGTTCAGGTTTAAAATCTTTCACTTGTAATTGCCTAACTAGGGTTTCATATTTTCGTTTTCTTTACTCAATTTGTTCATTTAACTTCTTAATTACGTATTCTTGCCTGATAGAATTGTCTAATAGTTGCTTTTGTCTCTACCAAATGTTATCCTTGGTTATCTGATTGTTAATTAGGAGTATTTTTTATGTCTTTTTTGAATACCTGATCCTAATATCCAATTAGGGTTTATATAACTGTAAATTGTCTCGCATTTATCTGATTGAACTGATTCGGGTTGATTAAATTGATTTGGATTTTGGGTTGAGTGCATTGAATGTAATCTACAATACTTGTCTTATTAGTATAGCCATGCAAGGTTGTTGCTTACTTTACAAGAACTCTCGGTTTGTAATATTTGTGCTGTTGTTGGTAGGCTGAATTTTTTTGCCTCACTGATAGTTTTCCTTCTTTGACAGGAATGCCAGTGGTTCCTAGTTATCATTTTGGGTCCCTAAATTCTGTTTGTATGTGTTTACTGCCTCCTTAAGTTCAATTACACTTAAGATATAAACTTCCAATGATTTTAAGCTTCGAAAGACTGCCCGGGCGAACCCAGAGTTAATTATTCAGGATTAGATAAATAGTTGATGGGCCAATTTGATATTTTCAGGAGGGGTGGACAGATAATTAGTTGTAAGTGGCGAAGTCTTGATTCATCAATGGCTCTGCCGTTGCACCTTATGATGGTTTTATTATCACCCTTCGATCTCTTTGGGTCCTGAGAAGTCCTCCAAACCTCCAGATCTCCACTTATAGTGAATATTTCTAAATCAAATGAATCTTTCTTTCCCTTAGTTCTTTATGTTGAAACATTAGTGAACAATGATGGGTCTGAATTTTATCATTTGATTTAGTTTGGAGCTAATCCGAGGGTCCAACATGGAACAACTTTAATGTATGTTCTGTTCCTAAAGGACACCACTTTGGAATGTGACTGACCTGTGAAACTGGACTTTGAAGAGACCTTCATTCTTCAACTTCTATCACTCGATAGTCTGATAACTCAGAGGCTGTACCTAAAAGAGTGTTTCTTTTCCTTCTTTGAACAATATGTGTTATTCTCTTTTGAACTTAGTTGCTGGTATGTAGGGAGTTCGATATTTCGACATTTGGTAGTATCGTGGGAGCGCCAGATTGTCATGTGGCATCTCACTGGCTAGATTTTTTGTTAATAAAGATAGACAAATTGAAGCAATGGAGGAGCACTGGTTGGTTCATTTTATCTTCTCACATCCTGGTTTCTTTTGTAGGAATTGTTATATGACCAACCATTACTGAAGAGTAATTAGGGAGACCTATTCGGTAATCCTCCCTTAATGAAGTCTACCTTTTGAAAGGTAACATTTAAGAAGGTGAAGTTCAAGTATTTCTTTGTCAGTGTATAAATCTCCGAACCGTTTGACAAAAGAAGACACAATGTCAGTTGTCAAACAGGTTAATGGATTGTACTTCTATCTTCACCATTCATGTAGTACATGTTACAAAAACAGCTTTAGAGCTATTAAATTAATCAAGATTGTAGTTTATCTCGCTATTGAAATAATAACGATATAAATTGCATGTTTAGAGTATTAGTAATGAGTAATGACACAATTGAAACATAGTTTGAAAAGTGGTTATGTTTAAAGGAATCAAAGGCAATGGCTTTGTTCATTTTCTGGCGAGAATCGTATTTGCAAGAGTGACAGATGCCGGAATTGTGATGCACTAAACTCGGCATGGGTTTGATTACAGCAGTGCACAAGTTCGACATGCCAATCTTGCTCATGTTTCACCAAATGAACAAGGCGTGCTAGCACGTTGGCATGGAGAAACACAGTTTTGATTGATGCCCTGACGTGCTTGCATTGCCAATGAGAGTTTTCATAAATATCTCTCAACCTTCGTAGATCAGAGAACACATTTAGGACGTTAGAATGCTAAACTCGTCTCGTTTCCCTACTAGGAGAAGTTGACTCAGGAGCCCCAATCCTGACAGTCATCCTTGGCTTCATCATCATTTTCAATTCGTCTTGGAGTCGGATTCTTGAGATAGGTATGCCTCTCCCATCTCTTAATTTTTTTTGCTGTATTTATGGGAGTAGTCGAAGGGCTACAAACACCTAGGAATTTGTCAAAATTTCTTTATGGTGATATCCATTGTTCTGTGTCATTGGTAGCTCTGACAACATAAGTACTCAACCTGACATCCTTAATGTATAAATATGCTTTAATCAGATAGCTTGGTACTCCGGCAAGCTATCAACCTTTTCTCCTGAAGTAATTACAAATAGATAAATGGGTTTGTAAAATTATATCGATGAACTGTTCTACTGCTCTGTTGAAACTTATGAACCATCCTACTGTCAACAGTTTAGGGCACTCGCGACAATGTAAAGGTCATATACTTGTATATTATTTTTTTAATACCTTAGATTCAATATCCATACTAGAAATATATGTGAAAAGGTTTCTCCATTTTTTGTCAAAATCATCTGCAAATTCCCGACAAAGTATCTCAAGTGACTCTTTCTGGAGACTAATTTTTTCAGTGGCTTTCTGACTTCTTCTTTTCCAGACTAACTCACTTTAACTCCTCATTTTGAAGCATTGATCATAATCCTGAAATCGTTCTTATAAATCTGAGAACTAAGAAAGAAAAACCCTCAATGTATAACCAAGCCACCTTTTTTATGGCCATCTTAAAGGTTTTGACTTAGTATAACTTGGACACTGAAGGTGACGCCTTAGTTCACAAACTTAATATTTCAAACATGGAGAAAGTGGGCTTTGCAGCCTTAGTTATGATCAATATTAGTATATTACATAGACACTAGCACGTGTATCAGAAATTGACCCTTGTGCAAAAAGCTAAAAAACTGTAACATGGCTGAATAGACATTTCCTTGTTTAGTTGTGATACCATTTTCTTTTCAGGGATGGAGTAGAGATCATTTTTTATTTCCTCACTGAAGTTATAGTCCGTTTTTTTTTTACTTAAATTTGTCACATTTTATCAACCCTATTTACATTTTTACACAAGATGTTGCACAAGAGTAATGGTATTACCGAACTTTTGATATTAACATAGATTTCTCCATGTTTCAGATTGTTGGTATTTTAATACTATTATTATGCTTTACGTTCAGCCTGATCAAAATTTTTGGTTTAGCTCTTGATTATTTTCTAGCTCGTCTTATAAACCAACCATTTGTTCCATGGGTGAATCCACGGAGTTGCCATATATATCAGCTTACTGTTGAAATTCTGATTGTTTTTGGCATTTTTGCTGCTCATTATCATAATTCTGATGTCTCCAAGTGAAAATGGGAACTCTGACCTGGCTAAACCTCTTTGTGACGGGTGTTAAGGAAGAGCCTTCTTCTTTTAAGAATTCTACGAATAAAAATCCGTGAAGCTTTAATTATCTTGTGAATGCACTTCTAGTGAAACAGGCTAGCATGATGCTTGCAATTTTTCCCTCAACCTCATTGTTTTGCTTTATTCTTTGATATTCCTTTCTTTCTTCAGCTAATTGAAACCCCTGGAAAAGCTTCATTTTGGTTTTTAATTTATTTTTGTATGTTTGATATGAATTTCTTATAATGATTGAATTGACCATGGATTTCATTGTATCTGGACTTCTTAAGGCTTACTGTTAGATTTTAAATTCTAAAATTCATAAAAATAAAAGAGAAAAAGAAAAAAACATAAAACAAAGTCTACTGTTAACATCACTTGAAGGCTTGGAGCACGAGGTTCTCACTGACCATGGTTAAGGTATGTGTAGGTCTTACGGTTGACTTGGTAACTTTGTGGGTACAATAAACTGGTCTGTGGAGTCCTTGATTACATTCAGGCTGACGAACCTAGAGGCAGTTCGGGTCTCTTGAGGGGCCCATAGCCTCATTCATCACTAACTCATTTGCTATCCTTGCTTTTCTGACTGATGAAGCTAGAGACCGTTCAGGTCTCTTGAGGGATCCATAGCCTCATCACTAGCTCATATGCTGTCCTTGCTTTGTATCTATATTTTACTCAAACAATTTTTCTCTATCATAAGCAAATGCGAAAATCTGAGCTTTCTACGGTATGGGTCTTTGTGCTACACTGGGGTATTAGAAGTTCTGGACTTCTGTCTGTATGTTTCTTATTCTACGACCAATGACAACCATTCACTAATAAAGAAATTTATGTGTGTAATGTGTTTTTTGGTTGGCAATCTGAGCTTTACTTTCTTTTGGAAGTGGCATCTGTTTCTCATCCGATTGATTGATAATATCTATCAGCATTTCTGTGGCGTGTGGGAGTTCAAGGGTTTTATGATGTTTACATGCTATATTGTATCATGCATGTGAATGAGTGGATGTTATTGCATCTCATGTGCACTATGTGTTTCCTATATTCTCTCTCTCTCTCTCTCTCTCTCTCTCTCTCTCTCTATATATATATATATATATATATATATACATATATATATTAGACACACACACAAAGTATCTTAGAGCTTTTCTTCCTGCAGGTTGGGAGATCTCCATATAATAGCGGTGGTGGTGGAAGAGGTGGGCCAGCATTCAGAGGCGGGAGAGGCAATTATGGAAATCGCCATCCCAGACAAGGTAGCTCAGCACCATACTCTCGTGGTAGGGGACGTGGGGGTAAAGGCCGTGGTCGGCAAGTTTCATCATTCCAAGTGCATGGACCAGATTCAGCATTAGCACATGAAGTGGCAGCACAATCAGCTGAGGGGCAAGGAGTGATTCCACAAACTGCTCCAGTACCAACTCAACCTCGGCAGATGGCGTGGTGTGAGCTCTGTAGAGTTGACTGCACCAGTTTGGAAAACCTTGAGCAACACAAGAATGGAAAAAAACATAAAAAGAACTTGCAGAGATTCGAGGAGCTGCAAAATTCTAGGAACTCCACTGCAATTCCAGTTTCAATTCCCATGGTTACGAACACACCGGCACCAGGATCAACTCCGAATCCTACTCCAACCCCAAACCTCAACCCTGCACCTGAACCGTCTCCCAGCACGACTCGGGTATCTGCAGTCGCACAGTTTCATATGCCTGGAGGCAACTCAGAAACCACAACACAGACTGGGAATGTTCACGGGGCTGAGATCATTGTGCAAAACTCTTCTGAAAATTTACCAACTGGAAATGCTATTGATGAAAATAAAATGGATTCTCAACAACAGAATGTAGTGGCCGGGCAGACTGAGGAAGATGCAGATAGAGAGGCAACTGCAGGTACAAAGAAACGGAGGATGGATCGATTTGATAATAAGAGACGAGGTCTAAAGAGGAAACTAAAGGGTGGTCGAGGAGGTAAGCGTACGAGGTTGGTCGAACAACGAGAACCTCCCAAAGAAGTGTTGCCTATAATTTGTGACTTGTGTAATGTGAAATGTGATACTCAAGAAGTTTTCAACTGTCATCAAGCTGGTAAGAAGCATCTCTCCAAGCTTAAGCGATTCCAAAGTCATCAAGCTATGTATGGAACAGCTGGATTACAAGCCCTATACCCTCCCAACCCTAATACACAACCGATATACGTCGCCCCTCAAGCTCATAATCATCAACCACCCACTTACATGCCACCTCAGCAGCCAATGATGGGATATGGCTCAACTCAAGGCCCACAAATAGCTGCAGCAGCAGCTTCAGAGCCCAAACAGGTGAACTCCGAACGCTTACAAATGGTCGGTTCGATGAACCCTCAAGCACAGGTAGTAGCAGTAGGCCCAGTAGTGCAGGAAGCCCATACCCAAGCTATTTAAGCTACAACTCGGAATGGTTCTGAACAGAAGCATGCCAACAACAAAAGATTGACCGACTAAGATATGGATTATAGTAAGTTCTCGTGATATTTACTATCTCAATTATCTGCATATTCTGCTTTGATAATATTACCTTAATGTTATACTCGTTATTTCATTCACAAAAATGGATCTCTTTAGGCAATTTGTGTTAGAGATGAATATCAAATAGCCCAACCTTATTGTTTTTAACTGGAAATTGAATCGGATAAAACCATGGCCATGATAACATTTAGTATCTTTATCATTTTGGTTCTTTTATGTTCCATCTCCACGTTATGTTGTTTATTTGCTGTGGGTATACATAGTTTTGTTTGAACCATGGAGTTGTTGTAGGTGTGTGATTTGGGGAAATAAGAAAAGTACCTGGGGTGCAAAGATTTTCTAAAAAATTGGTTAATTTTAATTGACTCATTTTTTTTAGTTGTTAGAGGGAAACCATTTTGAGTGAAGTATTTTTTGATTTCCTTTCTATTCCCCGCAACTCTACCACCATTCTTTTTCTCTCTTTTTTCCTCTCCTCTCTCTTTCTCTTACTATGTAGCTGTTTTCCGGCAAAAAAATCGTCGGAAAACGGCCCTGCTTTGGGGTTTCGTGGAGAAAAAAAATCGATGGATCCCCTTCGCCGGATTAAATAAAGAGGGAGAAGATGGAGGAGTAGAGAGGCGGCTTTGGATCCCCTTCGCCGGATTAAATAACGAGGGAGTAGAGAGGCGGCTTTGGATCCCCTTCGCCGGATTAAATAAAGAGGGAAAAGTAGAGAGAAGAGGGAGGAGTAGAGAGAGAAATGGAGAGGGAGGAGTAGAGAGAAGAAGGATAAGTGGAGGTTGTAGTCTTATTGGAAAGAGAGAAGAAGAAAAGGAAAAAATGGTGGTGACCGGATTTAGAGGTGGGAGGGTTTCATCTGTTCTTCTTTTGCTAGTTATCTAAAATGGAAAAAATTACAGAGGGACTGAATAACGTTACATCTCTGATGACCAAAACAAGAACCAAATTCAAGTTTCCAACACCAAAAAGACCCCTTTTTTTCCATGTTAATCTCGCCAAGAGGTTCATGCAGCAATGTGGCGATGTCAAACTGTCTACTTTGAAAAACAATGGTTTCGCTGTTGAAAAGAAGATCATAACATCAACTGTTGATATCAAAGATGAATCAAGAGGACGGCCCGTCCAAAAAGCAAAAGTTGAGATATTGCTTGGAAAGTCAGACAAGTTCGATGAATTAATGGCAGCTGAAGCAGAGGAAAGAGAAGTTGCAGAAGCTCAGGAGCAGAGATGAAGTACAAGATTGATCGATGTCTTGACTTGAACTACATACTGTTATCACTAGATGGTTAAGTTGTTTTCTTCCTTGATTTGTGAACTTGATTCTCTGGGTTTGTTAGTCGATCATGTTAGCAAGTGTTAGCTTTCATGAAGATGTTTTTTCATGAATTTCTGTAGAAACAACAGCCCGTTTGAATTCAAGATGTTGGAGTTTTATGATTGTTGTTAAAAAAAAAAAGAGTTAGAGGTGGTGACCGGAGTTAGTGGTCGTAGCCGGAGTTTGTGGTAAGAGTCTAAGAGACGAGGAAGAAGAAGATGACTTGTTTCCCTTTAAAATTTTGCACCCCGGATAATTTGTCAAAATTCACATATTCCCTTCAAAATTTTCTACCTCGGATAATTTTCTTATTTTCCCAAATCACCCACCTTGTTTTAGTGGCAGCTCTCATGATGCTCTTGAACTAGTTTTTAGCTTCTAATATTTATTACCTGATAGCGATGTTGTCGAAGGCAGCCTCTAGGTACGGGCATATGAAGATGAGCATGTCTTTCTGATTTATAGTGCCTATTTGCCTGTATCTGCGAGCGGTGCCTTGCCTACTACCCTCATTTCATACTTCGCGTCGAACAATATAGCCTAATATCATATTGAGGTATGATCATTTGGTGGTAAATCTTAAAACAGGAAGAATGTCTATTGTGTCATTTTTTTTACTTCTTTATGGACTTGTAGCTTCAAGTTCCATTCTTCTGTATTGAAACTCACATTTCAGCTTAATTGCATTAAAGAGTGAAGATCATGAACTAGTACAAAAAAAGAATTTAGGGGCATTATGAATTAATCAATTTATTCAAGGAATTACAATTTAAAGAATAAGAATCCAAAAGCATATTACAGAAGATGAATGAATTTTGTCAAGAGAGGGTAATAGTACATAAGAATGAAGAAAGAGAGAATGTAGAGAGAGAGAGAGAGAGAGAGAGAGAGAGAGAGAGAGAGAGTAAGAGTTAGGAATCAAAGGGAGAAATCCAATGTCTTCCATTGACAAAACTCTTAGCAATGAAAGGATGGGCAGTGTTGTAATCAAGCTCTCTGGCCCATGACACACCTCTCACTGCCTCTGCTCCTGGTCCATAGCACTTGTATACTCCAAAGAACGCCGTCCTGTATAAATCGAAAAATCAGACTTAAATCGCTTATAGTAAATGCGTTTGTCGGACTCCCTCTATCATGGGCATTGCCAATGGATTCTTGTTGTTTCAGAAAAAGAAATATGCAGATTTAGACTTCATTACTTCTACTAATATCAATGGAGACAAACCTATAATTGCAGGCACACAGTTCTAGCCTTTTCTTATATGTAATTGATAACCAACTACCATTTAAGTTGTCCTATAAGTTTTAGGTTTGTATGGGTTCGGTCTTCGGGTTTATATAAGCATTGTCTCTCTGCCGCTCATATACTGCACGACTTGGGTTCCATCTTTGAGTTTACATAAGCATTGTCTCTCTGTCACTCCTGTACTGCACGACTTTAAGCAACGACATTTGCTAGGGCACAACGTCTAAAAACTAATATTACATTCTCTCCACATTTCACTAAAATGTGCTTAATTTGAGTTGTCTATGTTTCATTTTTGTAGACTCCTTGAGGTAGTTATCCAAAACCTTATAAATATTTTGAAGCAAAATTGAAAAATCACTTTTGTTTTTGTCCCCCACTAGATTTAAATTGATGGATAAATTAGGAAAGAAATTTCGAATTTCATATTAGAAATGTAAAAGCCAAACACTCCCTAAGGTTATAAAGAAAGGTAAAGGAGAGTAATTACTTGTTTTTGTTGCTAGTGTGGTCCCAATCATCCCAACCACCTCTTGCGACGATATCATCGAAATATGTGTAGGAATAAACGATTCTTGAGTATTGACCCATTGCCCGACCCACATATAAAGGACCCGTACCCGTTACTCTACAACGGACAAAAGCAAAACCCGTTTTATCATAAGGGGAGTTCCTATCTTGTGCTGCAATTGAACCAAATCTTGTAGCTATTGAGTGTAGCTCACAATCCTGCAACATCATACCACATTAATAAACCATTAAATTGAGATATAAGGTTGTGTTTTTTTTTCATTGTCTGAATCTGATTCGTCTAGGTCAGATTTTTATCTAAACCCAGTTTGAAACATCCACTCAAACAAGTTAGATGTTACGTGTTAGGCAAAAAAAGAAACATTTTGAAAATTTAATCCGAGTCAATTTAAATCTCGAGCGAGCGAAGAAAAACAAATACTACTATTTTTAACTCTTCTTCATATATTTATTTTAGAATCCCAAAACTAAAACATGCATTTTTATAAAATAATGATAAATGAACTGTGAAACGCTCGAATAATATATTATGGTCAAGTAAATTGTCAAAATGAGTGTATTTGTAAAATTAAACACACAAGAACTTAGAAGTGAAGAGATAAATAGATTGTGCATACGTACTTTGTACATAGATCGTCCATTACCGAAGATGAAGTCAATAGAGCCTTCAATATAGCATTCTTTAAAATAATGTCGACCCGCATCGTCACATAAGGTGTCTTGAGCTCCGTAAAATCCACAACCAGAGAAGTAAGCTTTGTCACCTGATATTCTAAATGCCGCTGCTTGCCATCCTTCCATCCCTGGCATGGGCGCTGGTGCCGTATTCTACATTTTCATTGCACAAATGTTCTCGTAAAAATTAGTCAATTGCATACACAATTACGGTATTTACATAGATAATATTGGCCATTGTCGTCAATGACTGATTTCGTCTATTTTTATTATGAAGTAGGTCTGAATAGACTTTGACTTGCGTCATATTTCAATATATTTTTTTTTTAGTGAGACTCACCTTGAAGCTGATATTTTTAGCGGAGAAGTAGTTAGCAAGAACAATAACGGAAGCTGTCTTATAAGTACGTAATTGTTGACCATTGGCACCTTTATCACTTGCTCTATCATGCCACTCTATCACCGTTGATTCCTTTCCTTCTCCTTGGAATGTAATATACGGCTTTGTTGCTGGTACCACCACTTTTTCTCTGCTCCCACCCACACCATATCACAACAAATTTGTAAGTAACATTATATAGGATTATAGCTCATTGTCAAACCATATGTTTGACCTCAAGTTAATAGCCATTGACTTCCACATGAGAGTACCATATCACATGAAAATATGTCATAGTTCAATTCTAGGTCTAAACATCAAATCATAGTTCAATTCTAGGTCTAAAAATGTCTATCTCTCGGGACATATCCAGGTCGGTGATGTGTCCGGATAGGATCTATAGAGAAAGTGTTTTACTTTCTCGATCTAGATTCTGACCTGACACATACTCCGATCAGAATATAACCAGGATATATCTTAGGGAGAACATTACGTTGCTGTAAGTAAATTGGACCGGTCGAACCTGCATAACACTCTTATAGTTCAACCGGTCCAATTTACGAAAAAGATTCTACAGAAATTGAGTTTTTTTTTGTTAGTTGCCAAAGGGCGTGCTCCAGAGCGCCACGGTCATAAATGTATCATATTACCCTCTTAACTTGAGCATTCATAGGACAATGATAGTACTCTAGGCCAGTCGGACAGAGTACCATTATTGTTTCTAGAATTGCTTCATGTGAGGAAGAGAGAGAGAGAGAATTACATGTAAATTCCAGCATGAATCTTAATGAGAACATTCTGAGAATTATTATCAGGGATAGATTCAATGGCAGCTTGAACAGAGAGAAAATCACCAGTCCCACGAGCATCAACACTAATCCGCCGAAAACCACTGGGTCCAACCCATTTATGACGATGACGATGATAATCAGACGGAGAAGGAGAAGGTGAACTACCACCATCTTGGTTGCTCATATTATTAGACGAATTAAGAGACGAGATCGAATTATAACCTATGACTAGTTCTTCGGCTGATGAAGTATGTAATAACAAGAAGAAAAATGTAAATGAATAGACAAATAAAAAAAGGGTATTATTATTATTATTATTATTGAGTTTGAGAGAAGCCATTAATAAATTAGAATTGAGATTTTGAGATCAACAATTAATGAGGAAGGAAGGAAGGAAGAAGAAGAGAATGAGAACAAAGAAGAAGAATTTCTTGATTTTGGGTAGTTAGTAATTGTTTTATTTATGAAAGAATCAAAGAACAAGAAATGGATTCAAGAATCTAGAGAGAGAGAGAGAAGGATAATCTAGTTTATATAATTGGGGTGGGGGTTTTTGTAAGAGATTGGAATGTGTCTTGTTTCTCTCTCTAGGAATTTCTTATGGAGTTTTAGAGAGAGAGAGAGAGAGTATGGTATGGTATGGGCAAACTGATTTTATATTTGGTTCTGAATTGGCAGTTTCCTCCAACGGTCGGTTTTTTCTTCCCACCAACAATCTTTCTTAGACTCGGCTTGGCTTGGTAAGCTTGGCTCAGCTATTGATTTTTAGTCATTTCAACAGAATGAGAATGTACACGTGGAAGATAATTATAAGCAGAGTATACGAGGATTATTTTGTGCAGTGTACTACAGGATCGTACAAGGAAAAAGAAACAAGATTGGGTGAATAAAAAGCTCTATTCCTTTTTGGCTTTAAAATTAACCTCATATTTATTACCTTTAAACATGTAATCATGGCCTTTACTAGTTTTGTTTGACATTCTAGGAGCTTTACAATGATTTCATTTTTAGAGCACACATTCATTTAGATAAACTTTGAAATATACGACAAGAACATATTTTTAGAGTACACTTTCATTTACAATTTATTGGTACATGCCACGAAAATCTTGGTGCACGTCAACAGTTTGATTTAGTACTTCATTTTAGTTTGAAGGTCACCGAAAATCATAGTCGGTCGTCACTCGTCGGTCTTCGTAGGAGAAGATGATGGGGTGGCGAGAGAGAAAAATGAAGGGGAGAAAGGTGATTGAAATGGAAGAGAGAGTGAGAAATGAGGTGAATATAATTTATTTTTAAATTTTTTGGGGGAATTTATACCTTTTTGGTCCCTGAGGTATTTCCGGAAAGAATTCAATTTTTTTTCTTAAAAACAAAACGAACTGTCAACCACTTATGGATGTCAAAACGGCGAGTTAATCACAAATTAAGGGTTAAAATAGAATTAATCATATATTTATAAGCGTTTGATAGACTTGTGAAGTACATCAAATCCAAATTAGTTAGGCTCAAAGTCTCAAAAAGGACTCTGAAGTCTGAACCGCAAAGGAGACTAGTTTGAGCCGTCATATGTCACCTAAAGTTCCTTAGCGCTTGACCATATGTTTGTGCCGCCTCAGCCGTGGACTCTTGGTAGTTTGAGTTGATTTTGGGACACTTCATTCAACTTATATAATGATGTGTAACAATTAAATATTTAGTTATATTTGGAAGTACTAAAATAAACATAATATGTAAACTTGATATATTAAACCGTGTGGGTGTAGGAAACCCTTTTACAAATAGAATGGGACGATATTTCATAAAAAAAAAAGTAGAATGGGACGAATTAGGAGAGAAATGATCCATCCCAGACCTGGCCAATGTACATCCCTACCTATACAAGTCATAGAATATAATCTTGAAGAATTTTAAAGAGCGTCATGTTTGTGTTAGCTCCTCCACAACCCTTTTCACTCGGGTGAATTTGCTTTTACCATTTCGTCAGTTGGTGATTCCCAAATTGGTATAACTGAGCTAATTGGTGTAACTAAATCGGTTCGAGTCGATCAACTTTACTGTATTAATATGATACGTGATATAAGACGGATCGTAAATAAGAGATCCGACAGTCAAGATGAATTCCAGAAATAATAGACGTGTGAACACGTGTATGTACGTGACGGATCGAGAAGACGAGATCTGGCGATCAAGAAGAATTCAGAATATATTTGAAGATATGTAGTATTTAGTGTGATATATTCAGAATATCTCTTGTAACTATCTAACGGTAATATTAGATAGATTTTGTATTATTTCCTAGTTTAGTAATCAGAGAAACCCTAAACCCTAAGTTATCTATAAATAGGAGAGGGTTCTAGGAATCAAACTCATCGAGTTATGTCTGACCAATGTAACCGATCAAACTCACATACAATTGTATGTGGTGATTATAATAAAGAAGTAATTTCTCCGTGGATGTAAGTCTTGAATATTCGACCGAACCACGTTAAATTATCGTGTCATTATTTATGTTCATATCTCCGGTTAAAATATGATCGTGAGTTTAACATGTATTCAGCCGTGGTGGTAGGATTCAACCATTTTTGTAAACTAAAATCAAATCCGCTTTTTTTTTTTAACGGAATAACGGTTTGAACCTACTATTTAGCCCTAATCGATCATTCTACGAACACTTCATGAAAATCAACCGAATTATCAAAGCTCACCATAGTTAAGACTAATTGACAATACCCAAATAAAAACAGTAGAAAGATATATTTATTTAGCTCATTAAAGAATCTTCACTTGATTTAAACAAAAATTCAAATAAAAGTGAATGAGACTACACAATTTAGATTCGTCTAATAAGGAGTTTAAAAACGGCAAAAATTGCTTCATATTTTATCACAAATTTCAAAACTGTAAAGATTTATTACACAGAAAATCGAATTTAAAAACAATAACAAAAATTGTGATTTTAAATTTTATGTGATAGAAAATTACCAGTTGAAATAGTTGGATTCGAACCAATTTCTGACTAAAATAGACTTAGAGTCCACGAATCTTGAGTACAAAAATACATGATAGTACCTCTTTTGATAGAGGTAGTTTTTATCAATTGTCTAAAAATTGTGAGGACTTGAATAGAGAGAGCCAACAAGACAAACTAGAGAGGTAGTAGTAAGAATGAGTATAACTCCTCTCTCTCTCATCTTGGACCATTTCAGTAGACCTCAATCAATGATGAGTCCAGGTGCAATAATTTCAGACCGTTATGAAATCCAAAAGTTGCCAAATAATGACATGTCAGGGATTTAGAATACCTTTTTTGTCTCTATAGTATATACCACGTCACTTAGATATAGTCCTCCTAGTGGACAGTAAGAGTGTGAAGTCATCAGCTGAGCCATATAACCTAACTAACCAAGCCAAGTGAACTCCTCCTAGTGGTGTTTGTGGGCCATACATAAATAATCTTGTAGTATTGGATTTCCCTCGCTAGATTCAGAGTCTCAACGGTTATCTTCCCTGTATTTTTCTTTTCTTTTCTTTTTAGAGAGAGAAACAAAGAGGAGTTACTAGTAGTGGTGGTGCTCGTGAGGGGGATGATGATGAAGACTGGGGTGGGGGGGTGGATGGATGGTGATGGCTCTAAGGTATGGACAACAGTAATATTGTTATTTATTAAGGGGCAGAGCTAGAGAGAGAGAGTTTTTGTTTTTTTTAATAAATCAGGTAAGCTGGTTACCTCTGATATCGCCAGCAATGATGATAGGGGGACTCTTTGGGCATACTCTCAGGTGTACCCTCACAATCACAAGGCTACTTTGGTCTTTTCACAGTTTTGTCAGACTGAAAAGACTAAAATAGCATTGGCTTCTGAGGGGGAGTACACTTGGGAGTATACTTCAGGGAGTCCCCCATTCATTTTCTTATCGCCAGTGTGTGTGTGTGAGAGGATTAATGTGAGTGGATCCCACTAACTAGAAAATTGTATCTGGAACGTTAACAGTTATTATTAATATGGGAATTACTGCTCATCTCATCCATTCATACTAGATAGAGACTAATGAGGCTAAATGCCCTCACCAAATGCCACAAAACATATTTTTCTTAATCATGTGTATCTAATTTCACTCATATATCCATCCTGTTTTCCTATTTGTGATTATTTCTTTGCATATTTGATTTCACTTTTATATCTATCCTTTTTCGTATTTGTTATTATTATTTTTATCAATTTTTATCTTTATAGATACTAGAGTATAGTCCGTGCCCGTAAGACACGGAAATTTTTATATTTATGTTATACAAAATTATCAAATATTTTGGTCTTATACAGATATTGAAGTAATAAGAATATATTAAAAATAATAACCGAGATATATTGAGTTGTTTGAAGGGAGAAAAGAGGAAAGAAAGAAAAATAGTTAGAGAGTTTATAGGGAGTGGGTAGTTATTCTGACGGTAAAATATTTATTTTTTAAAGACTCTTTAAAAGGAAGGGTCATGGTTTACAAAAAAAAATTGGACGACCGAGATTTATAACCAAAGTTATGACATGACACCAAAACCTATGTCATTTGTTATATAGATGTAAAGAGGTAAGTGATTTTCCACTCCCAATATTCTAGTATGATATCGGAAGGAAACAATCCTTCATTAATTGATTTTTTTGCTTGTTCGCTGACTTGCATCGACCGATGGATTCGTACTCCACCAAGGTAATGTTTCTAGGCCTATGTTCCCGAAGCAGACCATGCAAATGTTGCTGCCGCTGGCTCCCCAGGCAATCAGAATTACGAATCTGTCAGATTTGTCATGGTACGCTTATAGTTAGTGATGGGCAATGAGTCGTTCTGTGGCGGAACGACACGCTGGCCATGCGTGGCAAACACGCCACAACCACGCAAGGCACGACACTGGAGTACGTCGTGTAGTCGTGGCGTGTTTATTAGCCATGATGCGGGGCTTGGGAACTAGAGGAACGGGGAGTTACCTAAATATCTCCTCCCCCAACCTCATTCCCTTTAACGAAATCGATGTGGGACTAAAATTTGAAACAAATTAGACCAACCATTTTTAGTCAGTCAATGAACATTGACCTTAGTCTTTTTCTTAAAAAAAAAAAAATTAGCCCAATTGGCCCAAATTTGACCCACTTTCTTTACCATAACTTATGTATTTGACTTAAATCTCACGCTTTATAACTTGTCTTTGTGAGTTATAGGAAGGCCAGCGCTTTGGGGAAAGCTAAATAGTTTCTGGAGTGTGAAGACTTGATAAAAAATTGGTCAATTTTGTTTGACGATTTTATTTAGGGGGAAAGCAACATAGCTTCTCCACCTCAGCTCTCTCTCTCTCCACCTCACCTCACTGTCTCTCCACCTCACCTCTTTATCTTCTCCGATTAGGTCGCCGGCCGGAAAATTTTTCTCCCTTTAAAATTTATTTCCCCGAAAAATTTCTAAAATTCTGCATATTCCTTTTAAAATTTCACCCCTCGGAAACTATTTAGCTTTTCCCAAAACGCTGGCTTATAGGAATGCGTTAAAATTAACTACGCCCTATATCTCATTTTCTTTTATCTCTAACAATGTGTTACTACAGAGACATAGTAAAAATCTTATTTTGAGTAGAAGACTTCAAGAAAGAAATCTTTAAACCTCTTACTCGTGTAAAAGTAGAGAGGTAAAGTTAAAAGTTATGAGTTCTCTCACTTTTTTCCTTTTCAAAGGAATAAATTGTAATCAGAATATCAGTTTGATAAAATTTATATTTTGTCTACAGATTTATGGTTTATCAGTGGCGTGGCTGAAAAAAACGGAGTCTGGTGAGAAGTTCTATTCGGGGCTCTTCGATAATATAAGACGAAAATAATTTCTTATACATAGTTAACAAAAAAATAAACTTTAGTTACTAAATCCATTTTTGATATATTTTAGATGAATGTAAATGAATATAACAATTGACTATGTTTGATGCTTCAAAGTATTTAGGACAATTTTAAAAAAATATTAAGGACAAAATAACATGCCAACCAATTATTTTTTTTTCAACAGAAAAAACATTAATTTAATTCTATACAAATTTTCAAGAATCATTTTTGAAAAAAAATGACGAAAACATTACTTATTAAACTTCCTTTGAATCATTAGCCTAGAAGCATATACCAAGATAAGTTATTCTACTCAAATGAACTAGTGAGATTTGAACTCTTGCCCTCTTGTTTGTACAACAAGGAGTTACCAAATGAACTACAACTAAGTTATGGTAATAGTTTAGTCCCTCAAATATTTATACCAAGATAAGTTATCCGAGGGGCCCCAATTTCATCGGTTTTTCTTGTCGTATGAGGGGGGGTCTAGTGCCGTCGCACCTATGACACCCCCTCTTCCACGCCACTGGGTCTACCCATTGTATATCTTACCATTGAAGCTGCTAAGAAGATAGGAAAATGATTGGCGAGACTAAAACAATCAAACCTGAAGAAGTCGAGAAGTGGGGCAAGTATGAGAGCATTCGTATTATTCTGTCTTGTGTAGTTTTACGTGGTTGGCCTATTTTTCGGTTAGATGTGAAGAACGTCTTCTTACATTGTTTTTTGAATGAGGGAGTGCTATTTAGCAATTTAAGACATGTTTTAGTTAGTTATTTTTGTCTGGTAGTTTTATCGAACAAAATTAAGGTTTTATATAGCAGCATCCAAAAACACCGAACACCAAATATAATATTATTTTTTTGGTTGTTGAAAAAACACCAAAGAGAATTCAAACAAGTCTAAAAACTAAAAAAGTATAATGCACAAGGTTGATACATATCAAGAACAAAACAGACATATATGTGTACTAAAAAGAAACTCCAAAAATGTAGTTATTGTGGGGTTACCTATTCTTTTGTTCAATACAACTTGTTAGAAGTAGAAAGCTGTATAGATTCTCCCTGCAATCTAGGTAAGAAACTCTCTTTCTCTAGTGTTATCTGCAATGAAGCCATTACTTTCACCAATGATCCCCATATAATTGGAGAACAACAGAAAGCATAACCAAATAGAACAAGAGCTCTAACAATACCATTAGAGTACCAAGGAAATACCATCACAAGTAGTGAACCAAAAATACCCAAAGAAGGTGTAAAAACATGAATAGTTGGAAGTTGGAAAGTAGTAATGGCAATCGTCGAAAGTGATGAAGAACTGAGGAAGTAGAGAGACCAACCAATAAGCGGATGAACCGTTCGAGGAATGAGGAAGAAAGGAATTATGTAAGATGCTAAGATCGACCACATTGCTGTAATTTTAATCCCTGCTTGTAAAAAAGAGAAGGTCTTACTTTGGCGATGGCAAAGCTTCGATAGATTAGGTCGAACTAGCTGAGTTGCCACCATTGCTAGTACATATGCTAAGGACTGGATCAATATTGTTGGTATCTCAGCATTATATCTGTTTCATAAATAATCACCAAAACAAGAATAAGTAAACAAGATGAAGAATCATATGCATAGCTTCCAAAAATCACTACGCCATATTAACAAATTGTTGTGATACTCCCACATCGACTGAGGATGGTGCAAGTGTGAGTTCATAAAGGGATGAAAAATTTCTACTCTAGCGTTAGTTTTTGGGCGAGAAAGGTCCATGACCACCCAAAGATGGTATTAGAGCCCAAAAAAACAAGTCTGGATAAAATAGTCTATTGCACTTAAGACCAAAGTGTAAGGGAGAGAGCATTGGGGTAATCCCACATCGCTTGCGGATGAGGTAGGTGTTTAGTTCATAAGTGAAGCCTCGTTAAGATAGTTTTGGGGGTGGCATTGGCCCAAGACCACCCGGGGCAGGGGAGCTGGTACCAGAGTCTAGGAAAGTGAAACAACAAGTCTCCGTCAAATAGTCTATTTCAGTTAAAAATTGTGTGAACCGGAAAATATTGAGCTAATCTTCAAATAATCTGTTGTGGAAGGGCTGAAGCCAGAGATGCCAAAACGACCCGACACAAAGTTCATTCATACTTGCCGTGTGTAAGACGCAAGAAAATGATTTATGGACTGACATTTCCGAGGATGGTTTCTTTTGAATATATCAGTCCAAATTGAGTTGGTTGGAATTTCGATAAATTTTTAACCGCATCAAGGTTTCAAACAACGTGACTTTTTGCAAGAGTTATAACTGTTTACCCAATTGTGTTTAGACGTTGCTCGTGCCATGAAAGGCCTAGTGGAAGAACAGGCCATGACCACCAATACCATGGTTTCATCCATGGTGCACTCGGAAAGGTGATAACACTGTTAGGCCCACAAGGTATTCTCCAAGCGAGTTTCAAATCTGAAAACAATGAAGAGTGTTTGAGTTTGCTAATAACCTGCTTGAAAATCGAAACTCCTTCCTAAATATAATATTCAAAATTTACTTACAATAGTAGGAAGCATCCATCTGATATCCTAATGGAAGTCTATAAGTACCATCAAGTTTTGTTCCATTAAGAGGAGGATGAAACAATGGCTTATCAAGTAAATCCGGAAAGTAGCTCACAAGAAACCCTTGATCTGCACCATCTGGATTGCTTCTTTTGATTTCAAGTTCATGAAGCATGTCCTTGAAAACTTCCATTGATGGCTGGAAAAGCAACAACCAAATCTTAGTCCTAAGGAAATCAAATAGTTGACATCCTAAAAACTCTTACCCTCGTATACAATATACATGAAAATGATCAACGGTTGATTTTGCAATAAAGATATATAATAACGTCTAAGGTGGGGATTGTTTCTGTCAGGAGTATAATAGTCATTTCTAATTATTTCAAACAATCATAATTCGGACTTATTTTTTATTTGAGCATACTTAAAACAATTTCGACTTAGGCCATTTAAACGAATAAAAAACACGGGTTGGAAATAACAGAAAAGCAAAAATTTGGAAATGTGACTTGAGTCAAGACATATAATATAGTACCTGTAAAACGAATAGTCCAGTATGAAAGATGCAAGGATTGATGAAGACAGCACAATATTGACCACATTGGAAAAGCTCGTCCGTTTTCCTTAGAAATAGATTGTCTGAATCGAGCATTACAACTCGTTCGTATTCAACCAAACTCCATGCATAAAGCTTGTTCAATGTCAACTTGAATCTGTCAAAGTTACTTTGTGTTTGGTATGGATTCTCTAAGTTCTTCACTTTAACAACCTTCACTCCATCTTCCTTTTCTCTGTTTCATACAACTCAAAATTACAAAAAAAGTTAATTTATAAGAGATTACGTCTCAGGGTGGTAAACCCAAATACCCAATCTTTGAGGGGTAACCAAAAACACTAATTGATTTTTTTTTTTTTGTTCAAGTAGGAAAAACACTAATTGAATCTAGGATAGTAGCCCTAAAAGCCATAATGTTTAGGTTTTTGCTTGTTCCATCATATAGAGTGTTTAGGACAGGGTGGTTCTAAGTAGGGTAGGCAAACAACCTTTCCCTTACAAACATGTCATGAACAAAGGTGTTCGAATAAATAAACCTAATTTTTCTTTCATCAATCAAATGCAAAACTTGGCTATGAGTGCACAAAATATTTATGTCATATGGGGTGTAGGCTTGAATGTAATATCTCTTGTAGCTAAAGGGTTGAGGTGGTGTTAATGTTAGATTCCAAAAAGTGTATTTTGGTAAATAGAGATATTTCGGTCACAAGCATTTTTATTATTTTACACATTGTCTGGTAAGCTCAAGTACTTCTAGTTATGATTAAATCACTCTAAATCTGTATAAACATTTTTTTTTTTAGAGTTCGACTACGATCTATGTTAGTCGTTACAAGGCATTCATACATCATGAAAATGTGATGAGTACGATAACCGCCTATTTTAAACTAAGAATGAAAGAAACTTAAAACCCAACAACATGAAAAAAGCCTAAACGCGACAAATTTATTTACTTTATTTATAAGTTATAGCCTAAATTACATGAGATAAATTTTGATGGCAACTTCCACCGAGATTCGATCCCATGGCCTCCATTGACTTAAGAGGGGTGTCTAATCAGTACACCAAAGGTTGACGGACAAACATTGATTGCATATGGGGGTGCAATTATCAGAATCTAATGTGTACTAAAAATGACCGAAATATTAAAATTAAAAACAGAACATGGGCCAAAATGGTCATAGACAACAAGGATGAAACATTCTTTCTCATATCTCATAAAAAAAAACATTCTTTCTCATAGATTGCACACTTCATTGTTTTTTGCATTGAGATACACATTTTATTCATCCGAGTTAGATATTTTTGTGGGTCCAAAAACGGTTAAAACAGCAGGTGCTACCAAAGTCATAGAACATAGAATTTAGGTTGACTAAATCAACGGTCAGGATTGAACTTTGTCTAAAAATCTAACTAGAGAGAGAATGTATAGAGAGAGAGAGAATGTATAGAGAGAGAGAGAGAGAGAGAGAGAGAGAGAAACTTACAGAGTTTGAATCCAATGAAGAGGGACATCAAGAGAAGCAATAAGAACAAGATCAGCTTCAACTTTTAGATTTGCTAAAGATCTAAACAAAACCCTAATTGCTACATAAAATTCATAATCCCTAGGTGTTCCCATATACATCATACCCACATAAGCATTTGACCATTTCTTTAAATCCATTAATCCTCTTCTTCCCCTAATTTCTTCTTCTTCTTTATCACCACCATAACCAACTATTAATGAAGAATTCATTAACATTACCAAGATCAAACCCTTCATAAACCCTAATTTCTTCATCCTCTTCCTAAGAATTTTTCTTCTTTTCTTACCCCCTCTTTTTCTTTTCTTCCTTTTAACTCTTCTTCTTCTTCTTCTTCTTCTTCTTCATTTATTCACTTTCTTTATTCAAAAAAGATTTATATTTTTGGGATCAATTTAAGGAAATTTGTGGGTGTCAACTAGGAAAGGTAACTTTTTCAGCCGGCCAAAAATAAGATTTACTATAAGTTATAGAAAGAGAGAGAGAGAGAGAGAGAGAGTTTTTTTTTTTTGTAAGAAATGAAGAGTCCAATAATATCCAAAAAAAAGGTATAAAATTCACATTTAATTTTTTTTTTGATGAGGAAATTCACATTTAATTGAAATGGGGAAACTTTAGGAGAAGACTTCCTTGCCTTTTTTTCCCTCTTAAAAAGTTGCCCATTTAAATTTAGTTGTGACATGTGGGGTAGGGCTTATACGTTTGGTTACTAATAAATCACGACATTTAACTTTCAATCAACTTCTTATGAAAGATTAGGGATCAGAGCAACTCCAAGCGTGCTCTAAAATTCTAAATATAGAATTTTTCGACCTCCAAACGACATTATATTACTCTATGTTTCAGAGTTTTGTATAGACACATCTTTAAGTGATAATGTTTTAGACAAATACAGGAGGAGATTCACTAAAGCTCATAGTTTGTGATGGTTAGATCTAACAACAAATAAATTTAACAATTGGATTGTCCTTGATTTAATTCTTTTTCAATTTTATTTAAAAGAAAACCATTCATGTTCTTTTGAGTATTTTTTTTGTTAGACTTTAAAGAGTCATTACATTTATTACATGACATAAATATATACAGTAATATAAATGTATCATGAACTGAATAAGTCCTACAACGAGCCATTATATCCAATACAAGAGACTTCCTAGTTTCAGAGTAGGTGTTCAACTTACTACATAAAAAATGGTGGACATGTTTTTTTGAGTACAATGTTTTTCATACACTTGTTTACATTAGGGGTGAGCAACGGTCGACGAAATCGACCAAGCCGAACTTGACCGAACCAAACGGATTTGGACAGAACTGAATAATGTTCGACTCGGTTCGGGTCAAAAACGATAAACCGATTTTGATCTGGTCTGGTGTCGGCTTGATTTTTAAAAATCGTTTAAGCCGAACCAACCCAATCATACCTATATATATATATATATATATATATATATATATATATATATATGATGTTTTTATATTATATAACATTATAAATTAATAATTAAGATTTGATAATACCTGGAATACTGACTTGCTTGATAATTGTTTTGATAGTGATATTTGCAGTGCGATTTTGAGTATTAATTTGCAGACTGATCAGGATGACACAGCAAAATGGACACTCACAAAAGCTGGTAATTTCTCGATTAAATCAATGTATAACTATTTAAGAACAGGTAGCAATGGACCTATGCATGACTCTAACGACTGGTTTTTCATATGGAATATGAATACCATACCACGTATAAAACTATTCCTTTGGAAATGTTGTACGAATAGCCTACCAGTAAAGGACAAAATTGGGAGGTATATCGGTAACATCTATACTTGTATAAACTGTAATGATAATGAAACTTTAGACCATGTGATGTTACACTGCAACTACGCCAGAGCGATATGGTTTCATTTTCAGGTTAGATCGGAACAATTAATTACGGTGAGACAATGGATTCAGTAATGGAAAAATTTGGATGAGGAGATTGCTAATTTATATGCCAAAATCCTATGGTTTATATGGAAAGCTAGGTGCGAAAATTGTTTTACCGCTCAAAAACAAACTCCTATGCAGATGATCAATCGCATCAACAACACGTCAACCAAGCCACTCAAAATTGGTTCCATAATAACTAACAAATGCAGGGATGAACCACGTCAACAACAATGGAGACCTCCATCGACACCATATCTTAAAATCAATGTTGACGCATCATTTACGCAACTTACAAAACCAGCAGGAATAGGTTGTATTATCCATGATGAAGAAGCAAATTTTATCATAGCGGCAGCAAACACAGTCAGGGGACAAAATGCTGAAGAATGTGAAAGTCTAGCTATACACTACAGCATTTTATGGGCCATCCAACTACGAATACAACATGTTCACATCGAAAGCGACAATCAAAATATCATCAAGTACATTAATGGTCAAAGCGACGGTTTACATTGGCAGTCTAGACAAATCATCTCAAAGTCTCTAGATCTCAAGAATCAGTTCACAGATATAATCTTCACTTATGCTCCCAGAGAATGAAACTCCAAAGCCGACGCTCTAGCTAAATGGGGTAGAAATAATATTCAAGAAAAAATATGGAATGTAGTACCCATCTTTTATTTCTTCTTTAAATTAAGGATCTCATGTAAGATTAGCTTGTTGTTTTATTCTAATATATTTCATCAAAAAAAAATTAAGATTTGATAAGGATTGTAAACTGAAATAAACTTTTTTAAGGCTTCAAATCTATTATAGTTTAAAAATTGACTTTGAATTTCATTTTTCATTCTTCTTTCTTGATTTCACTTTTTTCTGGTACTTCATTAAGTTAATTGAGTTCAGCCAGACCAATAAACCAAATTCAGTCTAATCAAATGAAATCGAGTTGAACGCAGTCGGTTGACGGTTTGATCGGCTCGTCTTTAGCCAATGATTTAGCGAAATAGGCATTGATTAGTCTGGCTTCGGCTTGACCCGAAATAGTCGAAAACCGACCAATGCTCACTCCTAGTTTTCATTTATTTATTTATTTATTTTACATGACAAAAATCACTTGTGTTTCTTTCGTAGACTTGATATAGGTTATTCAGGACCCGCGTATAATTGAGTAAATAGAAGACAAACAAATATCCACATCAGAGAAAGATTGGTTGGGGGCTCACTGGACATTACATGATGAATTCAGAGATGATGATGGGGAGTTGGGGTACAACAAGAAGAGACTTCATACGTAAGTTACCGCAAATCGCTAGGAAATTGAAAAAGTGGACTCGAGACAGAGTTTGGCATCTATTCAAACAAATTGAGCAGACCAAGCAAGAGTTATTGTTGGCTCAGAGTCAGTCTCCTTCACAATCCACAATAGATGAGGAAAACCTAATAGCGACAACGCTAAAAGGCTACGAAATATGGAGGAGACTTTTTTGGATGCGAAGGACAAAGAAAGTTTGGGTAAAAGATAAAGACAGAAATACAAGATTTTTTCATCTCTCTGTGATAAACAAAAGACGAAAAAATAAGATACTAACAGTGACGTTAGACGACCATTCATGGTCTGATAATTACTGATGTGTTTCTTAACAATTTTTACAGGGCCATCTAGAGCGGAACCGATGACAACTTTTCCCGAAGCTTTAGAGACCACAGAGAGGCCATTACTGCCTATTGATAATATATTGATTAGCACTCCCCCACCAAAGGATGAAATTTAGAATACAATTAAAGAGATGAAATCTTGCAAAACCCCGATCCAAATGGATTGTAGACTATTTTCTATAAAAACAATGGTGGGAGATTATAGGTGATGAAGTATATTTGAAACCGGACATCTTCCAGGTAATCTGAATCATACCAATATAGCTCTTATACCGAAGAAGCAAGCTCTAGAAAGACCAATTGGATATGGAACCATTGCATTGTGTACTACTTCAATTAAAGATAACGAATAATATTATTATAGCTCGGAAACTCTCACTAGGATGGCGGTTCAGCCGAAAGTGAATGGTTTATATAATGGTTTCAAAATTAACCAGTATGAGTATTAGTCATCTCATGTTTGCATATGATTTGTTCTTCTTCTGAAAAGCTTTAGATGATAACATTATATCCCTCAAGCATATTTCAGCTACGCAAGTTTTTCTGGGCGACAAATTAATTATATGAAGTCCTTTATACACTTGAGTGCAAATTGTGATACATAGAAGAAAGATATGATTTTTCAGACCCTTAGCGTGAACGAGATGAAAGTAGATGATGTGTATCTGAGAAATTCCTTATTGAAATCCAAGGGTAATTATGTGCTAGCTCGGGTCCATTATACAACAACAAACTCGACTCTTGAGGTTGAAGCAAAAGCAGCTTATCTAGCCATGGAGATTTCTATTGATTTGCCTGGTTATAAATGCACCATTGAAGGAGATTCAATGACGGTGGTCAGGGACGGAACCAGAACTTTTATTGGGAGGGGGCCGAACCATTCTAATCATAAACTAGTTCGAAAATTTTATATAGCACTTTCGTTCAAAATTATACATAAAAATAACAATTAAGTCATAAAGATTTCGTAGATTTAGTCCTGCTTTTAACGTTTGTTTATGTTGTGGACGAATTTGTAACTTCATTTTGGTTTTAATTAAAGGCTTTTTCTCAAAAAAAAAAAATAATATAAGGTTAACATTTTTCGATGCCACTTTTGGACCGTCATTAGTAATTCGATTGTTTTTACTAGCAATTTAATTCGTTATACCTACTTACGAGAATTTGTTTGATCGTAGATTAATGTCAACTTACAAAAACATATAAAATTATTCAGTAATTTGAAACTTATAAGCGAGGGAAACATAGAGAGGGAGAGAGATAGAGAGATCCAATCAATTAGTCATTAAGATATTAAAATAATATAGATTGGTTTGGAATTTAGGGTGATGAAAAGTTCAGAAATAATTTTTCTTTCGGTAAGAATTCAGATGGAAGATTTAGAAGTAGATATTTTTTTTTGTTAAGGATTTAGGAATAGGTTGGAAACTTGATTAATTATGGTGATGAGTCTGATGACAAGGTCAAGTATTTTAGACATTATAGGTTGTTTAGATCCTTGGATCGGACTGGATATGATAGGTTTGGATGGAATTTGGTTGGTTAAGGGAGCCCACTTAGTTTTAAGGTAAAAAGTTCAAAAGTTCCTTAAGGCAATATGTGGCAATTATAAAGGGCCAGGGGGGCCATGGCCCCTCCTGGCCCTAACATGGATACGTCCCTGACGGTGGTACAAACCTGCTCTTTGATGGAAGGAGATATGTCGTGACTGAACAATTATAATGGATTTAAAGATCATGATGCAACAACTATCCGAGTGTAGATACTCTTATTGTCCAAAAAATGCGAATAAAGTTGCACAATTATTAGCTTATTCTCTTGTTAGGAATACATATCATACACCTAAAAAAGTAACTTGGTTAAATCTCCCTGAAACATTGTAAGTCAGTTGGAGTTGGAGATAAATAAATCTAACTTTCCTTTGACATTTGAGATTTAAAAATTTTAGGTTGAACCTAGTTTCATAAAAAGAACCTAAATGAGTCAAGATATTGCAATGGTCTATTCACAGACCAATATTTGTACTTTGTACCTGTTACCCCATATCCTGTTACGAGAGAGGAATATGGTACCTTACCTTGTCAAGGTTTTCTTTTTTATGATATTGGATGTGTAAGTTACACAAACAAGTTCTATACCAAATATGCTTCAAGTTGTAATCCATCATCTCCTTCAAAGAATTCCATTACCACTTTATTAAAACGAAAAATCTTACTTAAAACAAAAAATGAACTAGGGGTCCAAAAAATGGGGTGGGGGGGGGGGGGGGGGGG
>BEHA01000078.1:608864-623026 GCA_002897215.1 Eschscholzia californica subsp. californica | reverse complement strand
ACTAATAAAATTTGGAGAAAAATAACTAGAACTTCCGCTGAAACTAAAAAGGATGATGTGATGATACTAACCAAATCTAGAAATCTGTCATAACCGATGTCCTAGACATGATCAACACTCGGAATAATTTTTGGAAGTAGCCTGTACGGCAGGCTTCGACTCATATCAGCGCTACCAGCAAGGCATGTAAGTTCACTTTCCAGAATGGAGTAAGCATCTGCAAAAGCCTGTAGAGATCACTGTCTTAGAATATGAAGAAACGTAACTTAATATTAATACTTTAGCCAAAAAATCAGTAGATGTGTATGCCTCGAGGAACACTTTTACTGTCTCGTTATAGGCACACATATTATTCGTAGGGAGAAAAACTATGATAATGAGGAGCAGTAAAGTTTATTCTACCCTATTTATGTTAAATTGGGAACTGGATGACAAAAGAACCAACTTGGATTTTAGAAATAGCAACGAAGTGAAGAATCAACAGATGGGCTCGGAAACTTATTAGACACTTGTACTAAAAGTCATGCCTAGATCAAATTTTGAGAAATAAAGGGTTCGTGCTCAGGGGTGTTTCTTGGAAGACTCGGAAACCATAACCATGTCACGTAGTTTATTCAGTTGAAGCTCAATAATTTTTTTTTGAAACGGCAATTGAAGCTCAATATCACTAAATGGTAAGTATCTAAAACCACATTTCAAGGGGTTTTCACCTTACCCTCTCAACACTATTTGGTAATTGAATTAACCCCATCAGTAATTGGTAATTGAACTTACTATTTTTGTAGAAGACACTAAAGCTATGTTTCGCGCATGCTAATTGGAATCGTAGATTAAATAATCTACGGACAAAACCAATCTCTACCAATCATACGTCTGACCAAACCAAACAATAAAATAAGGTATTACAATTATCACAAATAAAATTATTGGATTGTTATTCCTCGTAAACATATTCATTTTGCATGCCAAACATGGTCTTAGTGTTTTTGACAAAAAAGTAAGTCCCATGGTTAAGCTCCCAATTATTGAGGGGGGTAAAACGCAATTAGTTCCGAGGAGGAAGGAATGAAATTTTGGTAGACATGGAAATGGAAATATTTTGACCGAAATATTTCGAAAATCATTTCCTTGAAAGGCATTGTTAGAGAAACTTAGATAAATTTTGGTTTCGATGGAAATTTCGGTAGGATGAAAATGGAAATATTTCGAAATTTAATTCCTTGTTAAGGAGTTAAGGTCAAGAATACAAAAACCAAATGATCTTTCATCTAAGTTAGATCTACTAAGACCACTTTCCAGAAACTCTTTTCAGGGATGAAAGGCGCTGCAGGGCCGAGGAGGCTGAAATTAGGGAGTAGGCCGAGACATCGGCATGGCCAGGCGGTGCACCTCTTTTATATAGATACCGCCTCTATTATATAGATATATAGTTTTACACCTCATTATATCGTATCGCTAATTGATGTCCATTATATATTATATATTATATATTATAGATTGAATATTAGTAGATTACATCAAACAACCAAAACCTTTTCTCGCCACCCCAAAATGCGTTAAACCAGAAAGGCCAGATGCCAAAATGTAAAACATACCCTTTTTGGAAGGGGGGTGAGAAATGCAGCGCCTTTGACAACATAGTCCAAAAATTCATATATTTGGATAAATACATAGAATTGCAGACACCCCGAAATTTCAAGAGTATGTGTTGAACGGCTAAGTTTATGTTACTGGGTTGGTAAGTTAACTAACTTAAGTCATGTATCATCTAGATCATCATTGATTTGAGTGAAAAATTATAAACTCTAGAGAATCACCTCGTTCACCATTAAAGTGAGAATAATACAGTAGGGGTTAAATGTGAACCTTGATGCATTGGTGTATGCGGAAGCAGTTCCTCCCTACGTTATTGGTCGGAAAAAGAGGGTCATCAATGTGAATCGGATCGATACTACAAAATCAAAGCACAAACCATCAAACACAAGGAGATGTGAATAGTAAAAGAAGAGAAAATCCAACCAAAGAAAGAGCAATCCGAGCTCGACCTATGCCCCCTTTCTCTATTCACATAAACACCAGTTCCTTGGATTGAGATACGCATTTGGCGTGGATCAAACACATTCCTGACAGATTACATATTAGTAGGAGGTTGAAACCAGATATGTTGAAAATGTACTTCCATGCTGATCAACCCATAAATTTTAGGAATTAGATAGTAAGTGCCAGCCTTTCAGAGACAATTGATTGTTGAAAGAAAAAAACGAGTACCCTTAACTGTTATGACATACCCAAAGAAGTAAAGAAAATCCATCAAAAGACTCCCAAGGTTCTGCAAGAAAATTTAAGTGCGTTAGTCAGGAGTTCACATACACAATACTAATAGGTGCAGGAGCATCCGCACATGATGCGCAAGCAACATGCAAACAGAGGTTTGCTATAACATATTGGGACGAAACGGCTGAACTCTTCGCAAAACAGTAATTCAATTTTGAGCAGTAGTAATACTCATATATTAGTAATAAAGGAATGGACTCAGAAGAACAAATGACCATATGTTTGAAAAACATTGAAGGAATTGTTTTGATAAAACTAGAACCTGGTTCTTTAATTATGCCACATGTAAAAATATCAACAATGTCATTTTAACATAATAGATAAGTGCTTACTTGATTTATAGGCCGGCCAAGATGGTGCTCATGCTGAAGAAACCGTGTAACCAATAAAACCTGCAGAAGAAGTCAGAAGTGGCAACAATTATCGCCTTATACCCCTAAAGATAGTTAAACACCACATTTGGTGAAATACTTGAAAACATTTTATTCTACATTCAGATGTATTAAGGAAGGCCAGCAAGAAGTTCAATACTTCAAAACTAAGTTCTAGAAGTTGAAAGCTAATGCCAGTCAGTCGTCCAAGGAGCAACTAGGAGGGAGTAGTAACTGCTCAATCACTGTACTTAAATATATATATATACACAAATTATACAAACACACATAATATACTCAACAGCAATTTTACATGCGGATATATACCTGGTATATTAAATTAAACACAGCCTTAACAATTATTCTATATCCTGCGTAACCTTTGGGGATTAACTTGGGTTGAGAACCTTTAAGTCTTAAGTACAAATAGTGAAGTCGGTTAAGTTGGGACTGGTGACTAGTTGAGACTTGAGACCAGTCAAGGGTAGTTGCAGATTTCAATGACAGCTTTTATAACATAAACTCTTTTCACCTGTTCCCTTCTACGGAGTCACTAAAATTAATAATTAATTGCACAAACCCAATATTAATTATTTGCAGCATTAAATATGGACGCAAAGAACAGCAAAAAATTGTGGAACAGTATTATCATATTTGCAACATGAAGAAGATAGGATGGAATAAGACTTACCAAACAATATGAACTCAAACCACCTGAGTAGGAGTGGTCGAGGCTACGATCCGCTAAGAACTGTTTTAGCACCAATGCGAGGGGTATAGTTGCAGGAAACTGCTGAGTGAGCTCTCTAACCTAAACAAGACAGATTATAAGGAGAAATATGAGAGAAGCTCATTTGTCATACTGAAGGATTGGTCTGACTGAATCTCAATTCACCAGAAAAAAGGCAAACAAACGAACAACAAACAACAACAACAAAAATTATGGACAAAAGGGTAATTCAGTAGCAGATGAATAAGACTCCACCCTAGTGGATTTCCCTGAACTTGTCTATTAACACTGAAGGCCAAATGTCACCGACTGCATTCTTCATTGCCCCCTTAGCCAAAGGACCACGAACAATATTACCGATTTGGACAGGCCCACAGAACAGGTTTTTTCAGTTTCGCTTTATCTTTTACTGTGTAGATTGCACTTTACGAGGGTTTAACTTTTTTTAAGACCCAGATTTTCACCCTTGGCCCAATGCTTTCTTCTAGTAACATCTGCAGTCCCTACATCTACGAGCTGGGAATTAAGGGGAGAAGTAACTTCTTGGAAATGGCCAAGAAGACCTTTGACTCCTTCGAGATTTTTTTAAGATTGAAGACTCCTTTGAGACTTATGTACAACAGTACAAGGACTTAACCAACTTGTATGGTTTAGAGTTCTAATTTAGTAAGGTTTTTTACTTTCTGCAGCTTAGACCAGACCTCCTCTTAAAAAATTCTAACTAGAATGGAAGAAAAATCAACTAAATTAATCGCTTCTATTGATAAAATTGAGGAATATTTCAAACATTTCCTAAAAAGAAACTAAACTCTTAAAATTACCTTCACATTATCAAATAAAAGATCTGGCCCTACTTATAATATAAGACTATCCTAAGCTTATTGGACTCCTAAATATCAGATCTGCTCAATCTGGGAAACAAATAAAATGACTAATATCAGAAGAGAATCAAAAAGGTAAGAATCAGCTCCTCTGGTCACGTGAGGTATGGGCCTCGATTAATATCATCCTCCCCGAGTCCCCGGCTTGACGGAGTTCAATCTCAAACTTAAATGAGAATGCCTTCAGCTTCATATATTTTTCCACCTTGATCAACCTTTCTCCATTTGCCAAAATTTAATTATTTGTTTGTCTCAAATATGCACCACTAGCACGTCTTCTTGACCAGAGCCCCATGTTCGAATGACATTTCGAGAGACCATGTTGTTGCGTGTTGTTTGCTTCATGAGGTTGACGATCATAAGTTGGATTGTCATGTACCACGTCTTCATGGTGGCTTGGAAAATCATATGATGCATAATTCTTGTTGGAACCCGCTGAAAATTGCGCAAAATTTCTCAAGAGAGACTGACCTTGACCCACGAGTACCATGTACTTATGTAGCACTTGATTTTTCCTAGGGATGGTACTTGGGTTGGATAAGGTGGCCCTATGAAGGGGAGTGGCCTGTGCCCAAACCCACGGTACAATGTTCCTGCAAACCAACAAGCACAACACTACTACATGGGCTTAAGCAACCTTCGGCCCAAGGCGCGGCCATCCCTACCCTTATGCACCTTTTTAGGTGGCGTCTTTCAAAACCCATGAGCTAACTACTCCTATCGCTCCTCGACGCAATTGCTCACAAACCCCGCACCTAGGAACACATGAGCTGCCCCAAGAGCCATCCTTGAACAAAACCAAGCTCCAAATGGTACTCATGGGTCAATGGTAGTCTCTTCTGAGAAATACTTCGTGATTTTGGTATAATCCTACAATTCTACACCATCAGACTCTTAAAACGAACATAAATATGTGACATATGACAATGAAGTTTATGATCGTCAAAATCATAAAGCAAATGCGTTGGACTGACATAACTGTCTGCATAAAGGTCGTTCAAGCATGGGACCGAGGACTCAAATCCATCCTAGTTGCACATATATAAACGAAACAAAGAACATAATTGTTGCAAACAAGGAAAAGGTGGTGCAGGCAGATAAATATTGGAAGCGAAAATAAGCATCCTCTTTAAGTCCGAGATTGACATCCGTCAAGCCGGGAAGGATGATGTGAATTAGGGTTCGGGCGACCCTTTACTTGATGAAGCCGGACTCCTCTTCTTCCTTCCTTTTTTATTAAATTTCTTTGTTGTAGGAAAGTATTACGAGTTATTTGCCATTTATTTGTTTCTAAAATATATTAGGTTTCCTAGTTTCAGTTTAAAACTTTAAATAGGTTTCTCCATTGGGTTTAGGCAAGTCTGAGTATAATAAATAAGGATTTAGAAGTGTATTTTGAGAAAGTTGTTTAAGAGATTATATTGAAGAGAGTTCGCAGAACAACTTTGATATTATTCAACACAATCAATTTTTCAGTTAAATTTCCAAGTTGAAGATAACCAGTGTAAGCCTCTGTATTGGCTCCCACCTACACGTTTACATCATCTATCGAACTATAAACAAATAAAATAACAAATTTTGCTAAACCAAATAAGATAGAAATAAATCAAATATGCAAAATTCGGCTCCTTAGTTCACGTAGACTACATGACACCGTAGGATGTGATGTAGCTAAGACCAACTCATATGAAAGAAAACCCAGCTACATCTTTTATGATTATTTGCGTGTTCTTAAATTTTAATTTTTTACGTAATAAAAAGTTATTTTATTCCTTTTCACTCAAGTTTAAGATAAGTTATTTTCTTCTTTTCCGTATTTTCTCTTCCATTTCTAGAAGCCTAAGTCTAATCCTGCAGATGGAATCAAACAATTAAGTAGTGTACTATTCAAGTTTTTGAATGTTGTTATTTCATGATTCAGAATGATGCAAGTCCTACAAATTATTACCAGCTCCGTCGTTTGAAGTCCTGTATGTGAAGTAGACTTAAAACTGATATCTACACGAACTGATCTCATATCCACGCCATCATTTCCAGTCTCCAAGCACTCCTGCAAACAAGATTTCCCAGGGCCCATCGTATCAGGATAATTAATGCTGCTTTCTTCACTAGCCATCTGGATTGTTTCCACCTTATATGTTTGTTCGTTGGAAGTACTCTCACTAGATGTAATAATATCATGTGGAACTTCAGCGACAAGCATGATAATAGGTATCTGTCAAGATAAAGAGTAGAAGAGTGAATTCCTGTTGAACGTAGGCTTCATTCAAGAAAGCAAACTTTGAGAAGAATGTCAGTAAGGAAGTTCACTTACAGCTGTGTTTTCCACAGTCTTAAGGGAGTCATTTTTAACCCACTCCTGATTAGCAAGGTACCTAGCTGCATGCTGGAAAACCAAACATGATTAAGCAACATACCGTCAACACACTAAGAATCGCAAGGGGGGAAATCCAAGGAAGCCTCCCATATTGCATAACAAAAAAAATGGACAAATGCATTCCATTACTATGAAAAGATTGATCCTAAATCTCACACATGAAACTAGAAAAGTAATAGCACTACGAAGACTAACATAGTTTTACTTCAAAGAGGGGACAGAAATACTACTGACAACACTGTCTATGAATTCTTTGATAGCCTAACCCTGGTGTGTTTTTCCATATAACAGAGAGCATCTAAACAATAAAATTCCTGGTTTCTGCATACTACAAAGACGCATGCAGTACATTAATTACTACAATAACACGTACACATCTATTAATTCAAAGCTTTTTTTAGGAAGATCCTCGCAGAAAATGAGAACATTTCTATCATTTTCATAACATGTACACACTAACCAAAGTAGGTCTCTTTCTAGTGCCACTGAAATCTATACAGAAACCAACAGTTGACTACCTTTTTTACAACAAGCCAAACAAATATATCAGTATTGCATACTTGCGTAGTTAATGTTGTAAATGAGAATAAGAGATCACTGCTTCTAGAAAGGGGCAAAGACAGCTATTTATATAGAACAAGAGATAGGCCTTTGAAGTTTTCTACATCATTATTGATATTGAAACATAAATAGTTTGGAGATAGAGAGAATGCTTAGGCAGTACAACTAGTTTCATGAGCCTCTTAAAGTTGCCAAATACAGATAATTCCTATTTCCTACCAATAATCCTTATGCTGTATAAGAGACTAGAGTAGCCAGAGCAAAAAATACCTGGAGGCAAGTTTCTTTAATGCCATTACGTCCCTCCAAAATCCCAGCTTCTTTAATAGGTTCCTTCAAATAACTCCAGAGATAAGTTTCACATAATCCAAACTTCAGATACCATAGAAGTGCAAGTAATCCCACTCTCTAGCACTTCATTGTACTTACCAGGTTCCTTACAGGAGGGAGACAGACCACGAGATCTACATCACTTGTTGGAAGGGATAAACCAGTCGCATTAGAACCAAAAATGCTTGTTCTCGATCGCGGCCATAGGACTTGTAGAGAACGTGCAACTCTCCTGACAGCCCAATTAATGTAGGGCTTCCTGATCAAATTCTTCGCAACAACCTTAGATGCCACAACAGGATATAAAAATCAGGGGTTTAGTAAAGGTGTTCAGAAATGTCATAGTACCGAAACAAACTATAGGAGCTTATTGGACACTTATGCCCTGGAATCTGGTCATGTGGCCCTGCTTGGAGGTACATCAAATGTTTATGTTAGTTATGTGTTGTAACATTGATAGTTGTTTTGCATGCACCTTTATTAACTTGATGCAAAAGAAATATCATCTTTACTTTTCTCGTTTAGATACATATTTTTATCATGAATTACTCCTACAGATAGTTCATTATAACAATTCTTCTGTCAATAGAGCAAAAGGAGATGACAGGTTTAACCTTCTGAACCAAAGAATCCTTGAGATTCTTCTTTGTTGCTTTCTCATTTTTTAAATTGTTAACTGATAGAGGGTGATAAATGATAACGAGTATCATGGCTAAAGGGGTGATAATAGAACTTTGTCGCAAGCAGCAAAGCTTCACCATACTGATGCTTTGCTGCAACTATGACTGCAAAGTTTTGCCACTTAAATGACTGCGAAGTTTTGCCAACACTAAATGACTGCAAAGTTTTACCATCTTAGACAAACTATGGTGTGTCGACTGCAAAACATTTTCTAGCAACCTCTATTTGTGGTGGAATAACTAAACAGGAGAACTATAAAAAAAAGTGCAGAAAGAGTGTGTGCATCAAAAGATCGTAGTGGTACTAAAGCAAGGATTGTATACAAACTCAAACAAAAGTATGTGTTTACATAGCTTCTTACCTGCTTACAGAAAGAATCCATTTCATCATGAAGGAGACTATGGATCAAAGAAAGAGACGCCTTACGAGCAGGAGTGTTTTGTAACTCCGGAGGTTGGAGAGGAAGTGCAACATCAGGCTGTAAAATGATTATTTTGAGCCAACAAAAACAATCAGACGGAAGAACTATACAACAGTTGGGGAAATTTCCACATTAACTTACATGTTCCTGATCCAGAGGTAGATGGGAAATCGCAATTAAGTGATCTTGCAGTAAATTCCCTGTTAAAGGCTGAATCATTGTAGTTGTTGAAAGATCTTTGCTGCTCCATGTAGGCCAAATAACCTCTGCACCATCCACACAAGGGCGAGCTTCTCCAGAGGTAGTTCCATCATGATGCAAACTTCTCATGCCCCAGTGCCTTGGACTAGAACTACCAGACCTCACAGTTGGGAAGCCCCTTTTTTTCCTAGACTCCCCAACAGGAGAAGGAGGTGGTGGACATGGAGGTCGAGGAACACAAAGTACTACAGGTGATGGTGGTCTCTTAATCCGAGGTTGCTCCCGCCTAGTATGAGGGACGCATGGGCTTCTGTGCTCATGACTAAGCTTGAAGTCAGATCTTGATCCCTTCCTAGAAATATTTGGAGTAATAATTGGCCTCAAAATGGGATAAGGAAATGAATCTGCATTCTGACCCTCGACAACACCACCAGGTGATTTAACCATAGACCTAGACACATTCTCCTCTGGTGCTCCATCTGTTGTTGTCGATGAGGCATGGACTACCTTGCCCGTTACTTCATTAGCTGGTAAAACATATCCAAGGGTCTGATGCCCAGGTCCTAGAGGGTCAAATGGAGAACAGAAGGGAGCAGCAGGTGGAGAAGTCAAACCATTTGTACTATAAGAAGAGGACAAGCCAACCATATCATCAATAGCTCTATTTAGATCTGCTTCATGCCATGCCCACGAGCTATCTTCAGAGCTAAGCGAAGGAGGACGAGAAAAGCCTGTACCTGCAAGGTCAGATGTATTCCAGTACATAACACCACCACCAAAGTATTGACTATAATCCCTTCCTGAAATAGCATGAACTTCATATTCTTCTTCTGATATCCAATGACCTTCACTGTCATCTGCCAGCTCTGCTGCATTCGTTAGGTCGTACGACTCCATAATATCAGCAGGGTACTTACTTTCATCATCGCCCATCTTTCCATTTATCTGCCGCACAAGAGGTGTAAAACCCTGTCGATATGGAGATTGCACCCTTGGGATGAACCCAGAGTCATAGCTGCAAGTTACAGATGGAGTTAATCTACTAGCAGTTCTTACCATGGGGGGCCAATCTAAACTCATTGGCACCGGTCGAGACACAACTTGGCTGCGCCCACCTTCAATTAGTGGATTTATTGCCTGATGCCTAGTTGACAGAAAGGATTGATGGAAGTGACTACGCCAGTTGCGGCTAACATCAAGATGTAATCTATCAGTAGCAGCTGGGAGATGATGTGGGTTGACAGGTGAAAACTGATAAGCTGCTAAGCTAGGCCACTCATATGATGCATAACTCGGGGAACTTGTGAAATCAGGAGCATGACCATTTCCACCTTCTTGACCCTGAAGCAGGGTAGTTTCTTCTTTTGAATTAACAATTTTAGCAAATTTCGGAGAAAGAGGAGGTTGTGATGCAGCTGAACTTGACTGTCCAGAATTTTGACGCTTAAAATCCTTATTGCTAACTGTACCATGTACTACTTCTGGTGGTAAAGAAGCTATTACTTCAGAATCTACTGCACCTTCTAAGGCGTCTCCTCTGGAAGAAGTAATTGAACTTCCAAAATGAAAGCTACCTGGAATCGAATCAACAGATCCCTCTTGCTTGTTTTCAGTCACTTCAGTGGCGTCCCCTGTATCAGGCTTAAGAAAATTTGAATCTGGGATCAAGTTGCCACAGGTACCAGTTGAGAGATCATTTGATTGGGCAGACGCTGAGGTAGTTTGTAGGGTTCTAACTTCAGCACTCTCTGAGATAACTGGCTCCATTGAACTCAAACTTTTAGACTTGTTGCTTTTTTTTCTACTTCTCTTTCCAGCCTTCCCAACAACCAATCCTTTAGAGTGTTCCTAAAGAGAAGATAATCAGAAGGTATTCGACTCATTCATAAGATTGATAATAAAATTGAAACGATAAAAAGTTACCACATGAACTCCTACCATTGATTGGTTATCCTCTACCAGAGGTGTAATAGTGCTAGAAGGATGTGCAGTCTCTTTACTGACGATTTCAGAATCACGACCCTGAAAGTAACCATCAAATGATAAAAAAAAAAATAACCTCTTTCCAGCACAAACTAATAATTGAGGGAAAACTATGAGGTAACCCTGATATAAATAATACCTCAGGAGGCTTATCCACGGCAAAAGTAGCTCCACGTGATTTCACTGTAGAACTTGGCTTTCTCATATTACGATTCTTCCCCTTACCTTTGCGAGTGCCTAACCCAAGCTTGCCAGTCGGTTTCTGTAGAGATGACTTAACATTCTCCTCCTCAAAAAGTTCAAGTTTGATACAATCACTTGAAACAGCCATCAGTAATCCTCGAACTTTCCTCAATATAAAATCAGGAATGGTATGGATGGACCCCAGCGTACTGAAAAAGAGCTTCTGTTCTTCAAATTCAAAATGAAATGCTACTTTCATTGAAGCGATCTCCTGAAGCACAGACAAACGACTAAGAAGTTTGAAGAAGTAGATCTCTTCTCCAGAAGCTGGAGACTGGGATCTGGGCCAGGGAAACTCTGTAGCTGCAGCTGACACTTTTGGAAGGTTCCTTTGACGTGCTACAGTAGAGCTGCTTCTTATTGGCTGCTCTGTTACTGCATGAAGACGCCCCATTTCATGCTCCAAATCAATATTCTCCCCCTTCATTACCTCACTTGTCTGTAGACTAACAGAGTAAATTGTCAAGATACTATGTGCTTAATGTGATTCTTGGAAAATATTAGGTAGTATGAAAAATGTAGTACAAGATTAATAGTTTCAAAATCATGACTCGTGATCATGAGCATGCTGGAAATGTTTGTATTGTTGAAACAGCATAATGGACTATCCAAGAAACTGCAGCCGACCTGTTATAACATGGATACCTTCAAGGCAGTGTCTCCCTATGCCCAATACTGTCCTAATAATGAATGGGTCCAGACGAACACTCCCAAAATTAATTGAGATGTTACATATGTAAATCTGTATATACTATATATGTACATATAATTGGTTATAAAAGATGATTTTGGCATGTCTTGGACAAAAATTCGTGATGCAACTGGGGTTAGTGAGTTTGGCGGCACAAGGACAAGAACCCAGACACGTAACTCAAGTGGTCAACCTTCTTATAGCCTCATAGATGAAGACGATGAAAATCTTGATGAATTTCATCAATTTGAAGCTTTTGCCACCGCAATACCGAAGCGGGGCCAATATAGAAGTTGAAGATGATGGAAGTGAATTTGAGAGTGATAGCGATTAAGAGAAGCAACATAGCTATAGTACTACTAGTTATTAAACTTATTAGTTATTAGACTTATTAGTTATGAAACATTAGTTATTGAATACTTATAAAGTATGAACTTCGTTATTTTATTAAACTATTGAAGTGAACTATGATAGAATTTAGCTAATATCTACATTTGCTGTCTCGGCCGAGAATCTCGGTCCGTCTCGGTCTCGTCTAGGTCTCGGCCTTCGACCGGACCGAGACCAACTACATAGGGTTATATCTATTTGTACACGTATATATACGATAATGTAACTTATTAACTTTATGAATTTACATATAACTAGCTATAATTTTTTAATTATGTAAAGCTGACTTGCTAAGGATATAGAATACATTTATTTTCTTATCATTTCACAATATATTTTTTAAACAGGGCACACGAAAACATCCTGATCACGTTGCAAATCCCTTCGAGATAAAGTTTGCCATCCATCTAGTTGTTAAACAGTCAAACCAGGCTCAATTTAATCAAAATTACCACCCCTAAGGAGAATCAAGGTAGTACATTTAAATAAAAATTAAGCAGGGCCTCATCATATCGCAATATGCAATTCACTCATCATACGTTGGTTAACGTTGTTAACTGAGCTTGCTATGTCGTTGCAGCTGAGTTAAAAAATTTACAATAAGTCCATGTCTGTTACCGTTTTCTGTTGCACTCTCTCTCTCTCTCTCTCTCTCACTCTCACTTCTTTTCCTTCATAAAGCTCTCTCTTTTTTTTTCTCTAATTATTTTTTATGAAACTTTCAATGAATTGTATTGAAAAGAAAGTCTGTACAAGTTTTTTTTATCCCATAGGGATCAGGTAGGGTCCGTTGGTGAAAATACAGCACCGGACCTATAAAAAAACAGAAGTTGCATGTAATGGAGTAACCAATCTATGGCATTGTATACATGTAATTTATATATTTAACTGGAATTCCTTGTTTTCAAGAAGTGATGATGAAGCTAGGTTTTGACCTTATTTTCATCATGTTGCAGCAATTCTAGAGACTTTGCAATCTTGTAAAGCATGTACATGCTGAGGTGACATAGAAACACAGGTAAGGAAGAATGCAGTTGTTCATGGTTAAACAATCAGCACAAAGTGCAATTCCTGAAGACACTGGTAATTAACGTTTAGCTAAGGTTGGAGGTGGAAGTGTTGTTACCGCGGAGTAGTGAAGTAGAGAAAGTAGCTTAATTAATACGTACATGACCAGATTGAGAAATTTAGGACCATATATGGTGATGAAGACATTTGACGGAAGTTAGAAACAATAAGATTCTCAAGGAAAAAAAACTCTCAAGCAATGTACACATTAAAGACCTCAAAGGAACTTTATATTCTTGGATTAGAAAAATAGAAGGTTTCAAAAATGTAAACTTTTTGGATGTAGTCGTTCATTGGGAGGCTTGGATATCGTGGGAGATTCCATAATTCCTACCCTTGTTTTCTTCTCATATAGTTTTTCTCAATATGTTTATCCAAAGTTTCAAAAAAAAAAGTTATTTGACGAAAGTTGCAACTTCCAAGATTACTTTTGAATCCCAAGTATAACACTAATGGTACATCATTGAACCAACTCTTTTCACTACCTAAAATACCAAAGGAGTTTTAACCTTGTAAGTTGTAAGATGAAGAGTTTCGTTCTTATGTGCCCACAGTTCATGAACTCTCTGGTACTATAACATGTTCTAAGTTGCAATTGAACAAATTAACCTATCTACAACCCCTACATCCAATCCCAAAAAAATAAAGATGAGCATTTTGTTCATGTTTGAAACAAAATGTTTAAGCCCTCAATTTTGCTAATAATTTAGTCATAAAGACAAAAGTTTCACTCAAATTAGGACACACAAATATGGACGGATTAATAGTTTATGCATAAACACAAATCGTTCACTCTTTTGAAAATGAATTTCTGAGGCTCAAGTAGTCAAGTATACACCATTAGCTAAAATGTAGAAATTCTCTTTCTCCGTTTTCAACTATCTATCTTCAAGTTACATA
>BEHA01000078.1:537788-560504 GCA_002897215.1 Eschscholzia californica subsp. californica | reverse complement strand
GTTTCTTTCTTTAGATCCGATCCGCCATGAGTTCAGGAGAGCTCCTAAGCATCGAACCTCAAGAGCTCAAGTTTCAATGTAAAATATTATAAAAGTGTTGATCTTTTCTTGATTTTGTTCATTCTTTTTCATTTTAGGGTTTACAAACTTTGATTTTATGATATTCTTTTGTTTGCGTAGTTGAGTTGAAGAAGCAGATCTCATGTTCTCTTCAATTATCGAATAATACTGATAACTATGTTGCTTTCAAGGTAATTTTCAATCTTTTCTCTGACATTTTTCTGTAATCTTCATTTAAAATATTTGTTTTTTGTTGAAACAAGCTTGTTAAATGGTTGATTTTGATGGGGATTTTTTGGTTGAAAAAATTAGGTTAAGACAACGAATCCAAAGAAATATTGTGTTAGGCCAAACACTGGTATAGTATTGCCTAGATCCACATGTGATGTAGTTGGTAAGTGCCTAATCTCATATGATTTCGTTATTTCTTATCGTTTGTAAGTGTAATTGTGGTGATGGGTTTGTCTCAAATGAAAATTTTGAAGTGTTGATTGTTATTATTGGGTTCTCGTAGTTACTATGCAAGCACAACGAGAGGCTCCCGCTGACCTGCAATGTAAGGACAAGTTTCTCCTCCAGAGCGTGACTACAAGTCCGGGCGCCACCCCTAAGGATATTAACCCAGAAATGGTAAATTAAATGTCTACAAAACTTATCGAAATATTTGTAGATATGGTTTTAGGATGCATATAATAATAAATAACTGACTAGGTTGTTTAAATAAAGGTAATTGTGTTTGTGTAGTTTAACAAGGAGTCAGGAAATGTTGTCGAGGAGTGCAAGCTGAGAGTTGTTTATGTTGCTCCACCTCAACCGCCTTCTCCAGTTCCGGAAGGCTCGGAGGAAGGTTCATCTCCAAGGGCATCGATGTCGGACAATGGGAATTCAAATATGTTTGATTTTGCAACTGTTAGTATTTGAGAACAATCATTTTGATCCTAAAGGAAACTGTCTTCTCATATTTCTTTGCCTCTGGATGCAAAAGTGACTAATGGCATGGTTATCAACGTTTTTACAGGTTTCTCGAGCCTCTGGTGAGCCTCAAGACAAATCTTCTGAGGTAAGATTCTTGTGGGTTTTGGAGTTATTATCACTATATATTAAGTGGATACGGGTAATTGTGGTTTCTCTTTTACGTAGACAAACTTGATTGGTCATGAATTTTGAGAAATTGATCTTATGGTATTGTATTAGTTTAGATCGTCAATTTACATGGTGCTTGTGAATTGTGACTTCAAGACTTTAGAGGTTTTGGTTTTAGTTTATGCATTACAGGTCAACATAGAGGGCGTTCTTTGAATTCTGCTTTTTTTTTTTCCTTTATGGTCCATTTAGGTAGAATCTATATTAAGAATCTTTTCCAGTTTTCTCTTTCGAAAAATAAAATAAAATTTGCTGTTTCATTTTCGTTTTAGCACTGGATGGCATTTAGGTTTCCATTATCTTCCTCTCCATTTGTTAGTTTGACTTTGGTCATTTTCAAATCATTCTCTTAGTTTACAATAAAGATTTACAAGTCCTGTTATCCTGCTTCAGAATATAGCATGCCCTACACCTCTACCTCCCTTCAGATACCTTAATGTTGACAGCAAACATTGTCAATATTTTGGGTGGAGTTATGAACAAGTTGATGAATAATGAGCCAAAATTTTAGCAAGTTCGAGTGATGCTTTCTGGGTTGACACTCAGTTGCATCCGGCGGTCAACCCTAAGTTGGGATGACACCTTGCTTAACAATTGAATGGAGCTTGACCTCCATCTGTTGGAAGTAAAGCTTTTCTGATATTCTTACATTTTGGGCTTGGCCAGGATCCACTCGGGCTTGGAGACTTGGCCAGGATCCACTCGGGCTACCCGAGCCCGAGCTGAGTCAGCCAAGTCAGACTGCTTAGTTATAGCTTATAGGAAGAGTGTTCTGAATCTTGGTTTGCTTCATCTAAAGCATGCGATAAATTGCTGCTTAAATAAGGAGGTGAGAGGAGATATTATATGTAAGGCATGGAAAGTGTCGTAGTAATGTGTAGTGGTAGTTTGGAATTTATCCTCCAGACAAAAGTAACTGGCGTTCTGAAGGGCTTCAGGATAGTATGTCTTATTCTGCACATTCATCATTGATCTGGTCCAGGGGCCTAGGTATTATTGGTAATTTTGTGTTTAGGTAAATGCTTTCATGATTCATGAGGTGTTATTTTATCTTTGTGTTTTCGATATTCTAACAGCGTTCTGCTATATGGACCTCCACTTGTTTCCGTCATGATATATGCAGAATTCTTTGTATATTTGTTACCCCTATTTACGTAATTAATTTTCCAATCTAGTAACCTTCATTTAGGTCTTTGTCTTGTTTTACTTTAAAAGTGGTAGTCTGCTAGTTGGTATCTTCATTTTTTTCGTAGTAGCATTTGGCGTCATATATTCAAATTATATGCTTATTTTCAGGCAAAGGCTCTTATTTCAAAGCTGACTGAAGAGAAAAATTCTGCTATTCAACAGGCTAGCAGACTTCGTCAGGAACTGGTAAGCCAAGTATTTAAACATTAAAATTTTATGACCTGGATGAGTACGTGCTTTACTTAGAAGTCTACTTTGGTTGCTTATTGAGAATCTTCAAATTTTCTTTTCGCAATTTAACTAGTTTAACTGTTTAAGATACTGACTCGTCCAAGTAGTCCCAATTCAGAACACAATTAAATAGTTGAATTTTGTGTTGCTTCGATGTACTTAATCAAAGTTTGTTGATTAGTTGTTTGGGTAATCGTCCAAGTAGTCCCAATTCAGAACACAAAATTAAATGGTTGAGTTTTGTGTTGCTTCGATGTACTTAATCAAACTTTGTTGGTTAGTTGTTTGGGTAACTGGGCTGATAAAGTGGGCTAGAATCATATGATGCTGGGGTCCTTGTGATTTGAGAATGTATCAAAAGAGCAATGTGGTATTTTTGATGAAGTCCTAGATGAGAAAGCACAAGTTGTTTCATGAATTACACTTTCTCTCACCATGTAAATGAATTATACTTGCACCCTTCTCGTCCATAGATCCTCTAAATAAGTAGGCATAATCATAGGGTAAATAATGGAGAAGCGTCTTATCTTAATATTAGATAATTATGTCTCGTTTTTGCATGTCCAATTTCGTTGAAAGAGTTTTCTAGATCATCAATTCATCATACAACTTTATTTTGCAGGAGTTGCTGAGACGTGAAAGTAACAAAAGTCGGGGTGGCATATCGGTGTTGTACGTTGTGCTCTTTGGTCTGTTTGGAATCCTTCTCGGATATTTTTTTAGGAGGACATAACCATCTCGTCTTCTCGTTCAGAGTTTCCTTCTTCTCCTTTTCATTGATCAAATGTTTCACAACTTTAGCAAACCGAAAAGGAAAAAGAAGGAAAAGAACGAGAAGAAACTAAACTTGGAACTAACGATATTAGTGGTGCAATTAATTAAGAAAGCAGGGACAAACTCCGGCAAGAGTAGTAGTGTACTGTGTGGGAATTCGTGGGGCTGCCTGTAGTGATTCATCTGGTAGTAAGAACACCAAGACCATAATTACTTGTTTGTTTGTTTGTTGTTTTTCTTCCTTACTACTTCAATTCAGATTGTGTTTTTCGGATCGCCTTATTAGAAGATTATTAGTTGATGTCGATAAGTTATATTTCGTGGCTTCAGACAACGTGACGTTCGCTTATACTTTTCGGTTCAAGAAGCTGTACAGATTATTTAACTAATATTCTTACATTTTGGGCTTGGAAACATTTAGGTTATGTATTTAAATTATTTTTTATTGTCCTGAAATTCCTGATATCATGTGGTGAATATATCCGAAGGGATTTGAACTGGCTATAGACTAGAAAACCTAAAAAAAATTGGAGCTATTTTGAAAGAGAACTTCAGTGATGAGTTGAAACCCTGAAGCTCTTCCAAAAATTCAAGATCTCTTCCTTCAGGGAAGAGTTCGGATTTGATTCTTGTGAACTGTGAAATGTTTCAGTCTTAGACTTATTTTGGCGGTTATCAATTTTAAAACCTTCGTCTAGTGTTTGAAACCCTCCGAGCAAGAGGCAAAGGAGACAGTATGGTCGATGATGGTGGGCGACGGTGAAGAAGATAGAGAGGGACCGAAAAGCTAATAAGTCTTATATCTAACTCTTTATAATAGGATGCTCAACTTAATAAAGTTAAAAGAGGCAAACCAGGTTGGTTAGTTGTTTGCCAAGGAAAATGCTACTTGTTATTCAAACTTCGACTTATTTAAACTTCGACTTGATGATGTGATTTCTCTACGCAATCAACTTTATTGATGTTCATAAAGAAAATTAGATGTTGTGTCTACAAAAAAAACCATTATCGGGTAAAAAAAAAAATAACAAATTTTAAGCTCGGGTTGTTTTGTTATCGAGCAAAAGTCTCCTCTCCCAACAATTTTTATATAAAAACTCTGTTGTTGTAGTGTTTGCCAGACCCAAGCAATTGAAATTGGGATAAGAAAATACAGCCTCAAAATATATATTGTTGTAATGTTTGCCAGACCCAAGCAATTGGATGGCTGTTGCCAAACTAACTCATATGTGGTTGCTTGCATTTCGAAATCGTGCTCGATCACAATTGTCTGGCAGAAATCTCTCTTAACAACTCTAATAGACAGGATAGACTTCAAGTATCTTTAGCAATCTCAATTGTTTACCTGATTGCCTAAACTCATTTCATAAACTAAAATGACTCGAATGAATCAGCTCCCAAGAATAAATTCTTTGTTCTTTCCTCGCCTACTGCAAAACTTACCAACTTGCCCGTCACCGAAATTCTTTTCCATCTTAACTTCCAAAGTTTGGAATCTAATATGGTAAGGACTAGCCAACCAGTAATTTTCAGAAGCTAAAAGGAACATAGTGCAGTGAATAGTGATGATCGACTAAGAGGAGGGATAATGGAGTAGACTTTCTTCTACAATCCAATGTTGGAGATGGGATCAACCCAAACATGAATGACAGCTTGCATTATTTACAACAGAAAGAACCATCTGCAAGTTGAAGAAGAAAACTATTCGAAGTGTAATATGTACAAGAATTATATATCAAACTAATCATTCGAAAGTAAAGACATTGTTGGTTGAACAAAACCCATCAAAGTTGGAAACAAAAGGAGTAAAGCAAACATGAATAACAACAATGGTTCATTATGTGAACTATCGACTAGATAAACATAGAATTCACCTTCTAATAACTCCATGTCTCTGATTTTTCTGCTGTAAAAGCAACGACCTTTCCCTTTCCTTCTCTCGTTTCTCTCTCTTCATTCGCTCCTCCCTCAATTCCTGCAACGTCTTCTTCCCCGAACTTCTAGTTTCTCCCTCTTGTTTCCGGGATTCAGAAGGAGTAGAATCTCCGCGGCTTCCATTATCGAATTGCTTAGAAAGATACCAAGGTGCCTTTACACCTTTACCAGCTAGACCATACCCTAGCCTGTATTTCTCATCCTCTGGTAACACAACTTTCGGCGCTGCTTCTTCCTTCTTCAATCTCTTCCTCATCTTTTTTTCCTCTCCTTGACCATCTTCTTCTTTCTTGTTGGCATCTTCTGAAAATGGAAAAACTTTCAAACCCTCAAAGAGATTAATATGTGTTGTTTTCGACTCGGATTTAGTAGCACTAGTGCTAGCTTTTGCAGCGATATCAGCATTTGTGGGTAAACCCTTAGCAACCCTAAGTTTCTCAAGACGGAATTCAGAATCCCGTTTTCTGGATTGTTCTTGTTTAAGCTGTTCCTCTTTTGCTGCAGCTTCTTCATCTTTACGGACTTTTTCTCTATTATCGAAGTTGTAGACATTCCATCGTTTCTGAGGAAGAATGTTAAGACCTCCATGACCTCCCATGTCTTATCAACAAATGCGGAAGAAATTAAGAACTCGAACTCGATCTGTATTACAAAAAGTGCCCCCATGAGAATCCGGTAAGAAATGTTTACACAATCATGTAAATCAGTCATTGCCGATAAAGCTTAGGTAAAATAAAAGTGCATTCATCTCCGAAAAGATTATGGCAGGTACAAGAAGTTCAATTATGCCAGGAACAATCATCAAAATCAATACATTTGTGAATCCAAGAAATTTTAAGTGGAAGAAAAATAAATCATAACTTCTCACTCCACTTAAACTAAGGTTTAAATAGTCTATTCATTCAATTATCAAAAAAAGGTAACCTTTTCTATCTGAGTTGAAGAAATCGAAAGTATAGACAGATATGCAAATCAAAAATCCAAGTTTTAAGTGATGTATCAATCAAATTTTACGATTTGATACAACCCTAGTTTCAAAACAATCACCTTCTTAGGTATTTTTAGGAAACTGATAGTTAACTCAGTAAGGGATTAAGATAATTGTAATCAAACAATTCCAAAAGTTTCACAATTTGGTATGGGATTGAGGATTCCAGTCAAAATCTAGACAGTGAGAAGAAAACTAATACCGACCAAAGCGATCACAAACCAAAGAAACAAAAGAAATTACCCTAAAAGCATAAAGATCGAGCTTTTAGAACATATCAAGTAGACAGGGAAATAGAATGAAACCCTAGAAACCGAAGGAGAAAGAGGAAGTAGATGAAACCCTAAAAATTGCTGAAATTTAAAGCAAGAAATTGAATCATGAAGATATCTCACGGACTAGGGCACAATTTCTTTTACCAGTAGCGATTAAAAATTGCTTTTTTTTTGGGAGATTTGTAGAACGAAAATCGCCTTCGGGTAGAAATTAGTTTCTAATTTCCAACAATGTCAATGTTAGGGAAACGGGGTTGGTTCGTGGCTTTGGCCTATTTCCAAACCGCCCCATGAATTTGACCAATTTGTCCGTTTGACCTCGTATTCTTTTTTGGGTTATTTCCCTAATGGCCCCCAACTTTGTGACCAGCTTCCCGCCTGGCCCCCTACTTTACGAGAAGTACCCATATGGCCCCCTATTTCCGTTAACTTTAACTTTCCGTCATTCTCTCTCCTCCATCTCTTTTTCTCTCTGTGCCATGTCACGCCACATCATCTGTTACGCCACATCATCTCCTTCTCCGGTAGAGGTCGCCGGCCGGCGACCTTCAAACTAAAAAAAATATTTTTTTTATTTCTCTCTCTCTCTCTAAGAACTCCGGCGAAGGTGATGAAGTGGCGTAACAGATGAGGTGGCGTGACATGACAGAGAGAGAAAAAGAGATGGAGGAGAGAGAGTGACGGAAAGTTAAAGTTAATGGAAATAGGGGCCATATGAGTATTTCTCGTAAAGTAGGGGGTCAGGCGGAAAGCTGGTCACAAAGTTGGGGGCTATTAGGGAAATAACCCTTTTTTTTTTTTGTTGTTGAACTTTTGACCTGGTATTCTGATTGATAAATTATTTAGTTTCTTAACTAATGGCTCCTTTAGTAGACCGTTTATAAAGTGGCCTTCCCCTTCTATTATCAATTTTCTTGATTTATTTTAATGAGAAATTTGTTAAAAAATCCCTATATATTTTTTTGTTTTGGTGAACAAAGATCAGTCAATTCATTTCTTAGTCTTCAGCTCCTTAGGTACTTTTTAAATCTGCAACATCTAGTAACAACTTTAAACACCCTGCAACAACTTTGCAACAATTTTAAACACCTTACGACAACCTTGCAAGAAAATCTTGAACTTTCTCTCTCTTCTTCTTTTTCTCTTTTCTTTCTTCTCTCTTTCTATCTATCTTCGACGAAGGGGAGCATCCCCTAAGGCGGAGGGTCTGGCAATCAGACCTTCGTTTGGATCTTGAGTTCCAGATCCAGACCCTCCGGAAAGGGGATGCTCCCCTTCGTCGAAGATAGATAGAAAGAAAGAAGAAAGAAGAAGAAGAAGAAGAACGAGAGAAAGTTCAAGATTATTTTTAAAGTTTGAAGGTTGCCAGAAATTTGGCCGGCCGGCGATCACCGGAGAAGACGATGAGGTGGCGAGAGAGATAACGTGGAGTAGAGAGGTGATGAAATGGAAAAGTGATGAGGTATCTTTAATGTTTGGGAAGTTTTATAAGGCCTCCCCAATTTTGTTAAAAGGCCTCCCCATGAACCACTTTACTTGCTAAATTATCACTAAGGGGAGGCCTTTTAACAAAAATGAGGGGGCCCTATAAAATCTCCCTTAATGTTTTTAGAACAAGTTACATTTTAGCTAATTTTGAATTTACAAAATCACTTTTATAACAAAGACAATTATGGAAATAAAAAAATCAACCATTAAAGTTAACTGACGGTGTTAATAAAAGGACACCAAATTTGAATTTACGAAAAATAGGGGTACAAAAAAAAAGCGGCGACAAAGTAAGGGTCAAAAAAGAAATAACTCTTTTTTATAAGAAATTTGAAAGATGGGAGAAGAGAATGGAAACATGGGTAGGGGCGAGGTTTCATGTTGTACAGTAAAGATAAATTTTAAACAACTAATCATTTCATACCACTAAGAGAGCTCCAATTTTTTTTTACGTGTCAAGTCTAAATTGAGATTTTCTTTCCTACATATCACTATACAAACACTCTACTCAGAAAACATCTCCAATACAACTCTCTAAAAACTTAAAAATATTAATTAGGTATCATTTCCTGGATAGTTAATTTTTTTTAACGTAGATTATTAAGGTCCTCAAGAGGAATATAAGAAATTGAGTTTCTTTCTTAAGACATCTTAGAAGGTTGAATGAGTTCATTATATTCCCACAAACATAGGATGAACCAGAGAACTGCTGCAAGATCTATAAAACAAGTTTTTCGAGTTATTTACGTGTCACAGCTCCGTTTATATCACCTTTATCGCCTAATTTAACTTGTCAACCTATAAATAGAGAGTTTGAAAGTGGTTTTATAATCTTAGCACACTTTTTTTGGGGCATTCTCCTTCATGAAGATGGCATCAAGACGTTCATGGATCAAAGCTGGTACTTCTTGTAGACGATTGAAGTAGAAACTTGAAGATGATGACTATGCTTTGAATTAATCCATGGGAGTTTGGAACCACCCAGCTGTTTCCTTACGGCATTTGCACGAGATTCTTGTAGACATTAAAGTTCAAGCTTCTAAGTCCCTCGCTAGATTTTAGGAACAAATTGTGCCAACGAAGAAAGCTTCCAAGTCCCTCGCTAGTTTTTAGGACCAAATTGTGCCAACGAAGAAATCGTGCTCTATTGGCACTAAAGTAACGCATCATTCATCGTAATTTCAAGGTTTATTAAAGTTTATCCATAAGAAATTATTGGCTCCAAACTTCCCATCTTTGATCATTTAAAATTATAAATTATGTATTTTTATTTAATTTATTATTATTAATTTCTAATATTAATTAAAAATTAATTAGTTTTTATATTAATTAAATATTGATATTAATTAAATATTCAATTAATTAAATATTCATATTATTAAATATTCATATTATTAAATATTCATATTAATTAAATATTCATATCAACTAATTATTCATATCATTAAATATTAATATTAATTAAAGGTTAATATATCAATATTAATATCAACTAAATATTAATTCGATTTCATATTAATTCATATTAATTCATTTTAATATTAATGAAATATTTAATTAATATTTAAACCTAATTAATGATAAACTATTCTTTTATATTATAAATATTAAAATGATTAAATTTAGTAAAATTTCATATTTTTAAATATTTAATATTAATTAATAATATTATTTATTACAGAACTAGACAATTTTAAGGGTCATCATGAGGGCCGATACCTCAAACCCGACGTGGGGTTTTGTGAGTTTTTCACGTAAATAGTGGACCAATTTCCTATTTGAACCAATTTTGTGAGTTTTTCATTAAATATTCTATATAAAATTTGCATAATTTAGAAACTCTTTTTAGTATTTTTATCAAAATAATGGGTATGGAAAAAGAAAAACTAGAAATCCTATATCTATGGTAGATAGTGTTTATAAATCAAATCTTTCTATTGTTATCATTTATTTACATTATAGTGCTTTATGAAAAAAAATATATTAACTATGCTTTAAACTAATCTATGAGAGTTTGGAATCACCCAACTGTTTCCTTGGGTCATTTGAACGAAATTCTTGTAGACATTAAAGTTTAAGCTTTCAAGTCCATCGCTAGGTTTTAGGACCAAATTGTACTAACGAAGAAATCGTGCTCTCTATTGGCACTAAAGTAACGTCATCATTCATCGTAATTTCAAGATTTATTAAGTTTATCCATAAGAAAATCTTGGTCTCCAAACTTCCCATCTTTGATCATTTAAAATTATAAATTATTTATTTTTATCTAATTTATTATTATTAATTTCTCATATTGATTAAACATTAATCAGTTTTTATATTAATTAAATATTCATATTAATTAAAGGTTAATATAAATTCAATATTAATATCAACTAAATATTAATTAATTTTCATATTAATATATTTTAATATTAATTCATTTTAATATTAATTAAATATTTAATTATTATTTAAACCTAATTAATAATAAACTAATTTTGTATATTATTAATATTAAATTATTAAATTGAGTAAAATTTCATATTTTTAAATATTTAATATTAATTAATAATATTATTTATTACAAAGTAGACAACTTGAAGGATTCACCGTCTTAAATAAATCACGCAAGGTAGTATACAAAATAGGTGGCATATTAAGTGGGTTTTGAATATCTCGATAAGCATTCCAACACGCAAACTTGTTTCTTTCGTTGTTTTATTATCTCAACATCCTGATCGAGCTCTAAAACTTTCTTCTTTATAAAGAGTTTTCTCACCTTTATGTTAAGAAGTAAAATGATGAGAGTTATAAGTGTAATTTTCGTCGACCATGAAACGAGTATTGGATTATGGTGTCTCCTAGTGTTTTAAGCGGAATCTTAGACATCTAATGTCTAACACTGGTATCTCCAAGATCACATGCATAAGCTAAATATGAACTAAGATGTTTAGAGATTTACCTTAATCGCTATTTCCCGTAGACTAATATGATTGCTTTCTCGAAGACCAAGAGCTCTAATTGTAGCTCCTCTACTTGAGACACCCGAGCAATCGACTTGATCTCCCACCTTCAAGTTAGCTAAAACTTCCCGGTGGTTAGACGAATAACACTTTCTTTTTTAAACTAGATAGATAGTTGGGAACTATTCTCTCTCTCTTGATGTTGTAGAGATAGAAATCTCCTTAGAATTTTTTGCACCTATTTTTGTTCTAATGAGACCCTTATATAGAATTCCTAAAGTCAGAGTCTAACTCTAATTAGGTTTCCTAATTGCCATAGAATCAGATTTTAGGATTTCACCGTAATAGAAACTTCTATTACTTATGGTCGGCCACCCTATACCCAAATGGGCTAGGTCTGGCCGGCCCCATTAGTGTGGTCGGTCATGCCATGGTCGGCCCACTTACGGGCTTTAAGTCCCCGACCTAAAACTCTTTTTGGCCTGGACTCCGTACTATCTTTGCTTTCGGTCTTTTGGACATATTTGCGGATCTAATCCTTACTTATATGTCTCATCCCTCTAGTCATATCTTCCGATCAAATTGATACTCTTTGGTGTAAACTGATGTAGGATCCGGACGAAGTTAGTCGCGAATCACCACGTGATTCGACGATAGTAGTTGGTTTCTAGCTAAACATTACGATCCCTAAATCGTCCGGACTTGATGATCTTCTTCATCAATTGTCTTATCTGACAAATTACCCGCGTTGCCACTTTGGTCGAAGGATATCTCCTTCAACGAGAGCTATGAGAAATTTGAAGATCGTAAGGGCAAACATCGAGTAAAATGTGTGTGGGGACATAAGTCAATTTATAGAGCAAATGACTTGATCCACAAAGAATAATGGAGAATGAGCTGAGAGAGTAACCATTTGAAGGGAACATTGAAGCAACTAAAGGAGTTCAATGGGTATCGAAAAATATGCAACAACAATAAGAAAATCACTGGCATTTTGTCATTGTAAAATGTTCTCAACACACCAGAAGTCTTCATCCTCATCGCAATTACAACAAAGGAAATCTATTGTCGATGGTTGAATTAGATAATAGTAAAGAGTAAGTCAACAATCCAACCACAGTTACTAATAACAATGCATCTAAGTAATGCATTCTTTTTCTTCAATCCATTTGGTATAACAAAAGATTTAAATCAAAACCCCACTCCAGATCTTATCAAAGATCCTCTCACCATGCCTTGATTCCATAACAACTATTGATTTCAGCAGCCTCAATAATTTCATTACTTCTTCATCATCCGTCTGAACTAAGAATAATATGTCAAACTAAGCATAGTCGATCAAAAGTTACTAAGCATCGACTATCAAACTAATACATACTATCAAATGACTTGACAATGAATAAGTACGACACTAATAAGTATAATACGTCAAACTAAGTACAACCGATTAAAAGTTACTAAACATCGACTATCAAACTAAGCACGCATTATCAAACTATATGTCAATAGACGATTAAGATCAAGGCTTCTAATTCATAACATTTGACAAAGTTAATCAAACTAACATTTAATAAACAATGAGTCATTTATCACTTATCAAATCATGTTTCATGAGTACCCGAATACAAGAGCTAGCTAGACATGGTGAAATATATAATAAACGAGAAGAAAATAAAGAAAAACACGAATTAAGGTGGAAATCTCCCTATTCCGATGAGGCAAGAAGCTAGGATTGTCGAAAAATATATGTGTTTAAGTGTTGCCGATCTCCCCTTAGCAATGTCATGATTTCCCCTTAACAATGCAGATTAGGTGTCCCCTCAGTGAAAACCGGGGTTCCCCTTAGCAAACAGTACCTTCTTCTTCCTCCCAACTATACCACCATGAAAGCTAACCCCAAGATTTCTTTCTCTATAATTTTAGCCCAACACACAAGAAAATCACGACCAAGACTAACTCAAGGATCCTAACGAGATAACAAGAAGAATTGATCACAAAATATGTCCCAAATTCGACTAAAGAAGGCTCCAAAATTCGGCCAAAATATGTCCAAATCTGGCCAAAGAAGAATGAAGTTCGGTCTATTCCAAGCCACCCGAGTTCCTGCTGTCCCGAGCAAGACTGAGTGAGAACCCTAAGCTGCTGAGTTTTCCGATTCTTTTAGTTGCAGCCCGAGCTTGGAGATCAAACGGAGCTGTTGTCCAAGTGAAAGAAATCGAGTTGCTGTCTCTGTTCTTCCCGTGTAGCTCTCGAGCTCAAGCCGAGCAGTGCGGCTGCTATTCCCGTGCCTTCTAGTGTCGTTTCCTTCAAGATTCCGGCCAAACTTGGCCGGTAACTGTATGATGGTCGGCCAAAGCTTGATCGGTTCCTCCTTCATTTCTCCCTTTCCCTCTCTCACACTCTTTCAGACCCTAGCTCTCAAGAACAAACCCTCACTATTGAATAATGGAGAAAATAGTAAATCCGACTTTGTGTGACGCCCCATGTCCCAAATAGACACGACCACGCCCCGAGAATTCACAGACGAGACAAAATACCGACAAACTCTCCTCTGTAAATCGAACCGGTCGCACTTGTAAAATCTGTCATGCAAACCATACATTCGAACATACAAGAAATATACTATAGAGCGTAAGCTAAACAAACTCAACTCAGTTTCGGGTCGAAACCCGAACAAAAAAAACTACAAAGGCCTCATAACATCGATATCATTTATAAACAACTCTAAGTTAAGTATATACATATGAAAGTTTGTTTTCTGCAATAAATACATAACTTGGAAATAACGAAAATCTAATAAACGAAAACCAAAGAAAACGACGAACACTGCTAGCCTCGTCAGACAAGATCGCCTGCTGGAATACACACTCCGCCTCGAGGCTACGACAAAGTACCTGCACATTGGCAACTGGTAGGGGGTCAGAACACTCACTGACACGAGTTATTCTGGTAAAAGACCAATCCAAAACCCATCACGTTTTCAAAAATTCATTTAATAAGTTGTAAACATCATGACAAAACGATTTATCAAACCAGTTATTATATATACTATTTACAAAATCATTTTCCTTAATCCAACAAGAAATAGCGGTGGTTAGCTGCCCACCCATGATCCACTCTCAATTAACAGAGAGTACCTCAGGAGAATCTATAATGCGTTAGATAGTACCGTCCTATAACGTCACTAGCTAATGCACCAACATCTCCTCGAAAAAGAGACTTACCCCTAGCCGGTAAGTCCCTCTCCCACTAAGGGACTCTACAATCATTGAAGAGTTTACCTCATGATACATATATACCTTAAGTACCTAAATACGTTTTTGATCACTGAGTTTGAATAATAGAGCCGTCCCCCAATACCCATGGAAGGACCTGAACCTTATTCTCTTTGGTACCCTGTCATGCATCTAATGCGATCTTCCAAAATCACTTACATTCGTATATGAAAACCATATTCTTCATTATCTTATCAAACACGGAAATGGAACAACCAAGAGTCATATGCATAAAGCAGAGGGATTCCCAATCAATGTCACCTCCCAGGCGAGCGGTCAGGGTGTACGGTCTCGAGCCTCGAACTGGAGGCACGAGCACAAATGGCCAGCAAGTGAAGCACTCTACTCCCATAGGTCTCATGACTAGTATCGCCCACCTCACCGGTCTCACACGGGTCACAACTGTGTCCACATGTCATCCTACCTTCAATGGCTACGTGCCCGTAGGTTGACATAATCTGCAGTCGGTACATAAAAGAAAACCCCAAGTAGTTTGCAATCACAGTAAAACAGTTCGAATACATTTCTCGTATCACAGTAAAACCATTCAATCATATTTTAGTTCATCACTTAAAATCGAGTTTCATGCTACCTTGACTCTAGTTATAATGGCGCATATATAACTATAGAATCTAGCATATCCATTATCTATAAAACCATGCTGGATAAAGGATTCAGAACCCCTACCTAGCGGTACAAGAATTAGTCTTCTTCTGCTGCAACAGTAAAAACGTCCACGAAATGCTCCGGCTTCCCCTCTACCAAACCATAAAGAAAACAAATAGACATTAGGTTCTCCCGTAAGAACCTTGGTATAACTTAAAGAGTATAAAAAAATAAAACAATAAAACTTAACAAAAACACAAAAGAAACCCGTAATTTGGTAGACTTCATGTTTCCGAAATTCGACCGATCTTCTAACTTTACAACCATGTCCAATTAAGGTCGATCCAACACTCTATGAAACTTACTTATGCTGGATAAAGGATTCAGAACCCCTACCAGGTGGTACTTCAACTCCGCCGAAATCGTAGCATGATCGTCAACGATAAGCTCCGGCTTCCCCCTCTACCAAAACCATAAAGAATCGATATAACATTAGGTTCTTAGGCAAGAACCTTCGTACAATAAAAAGAATAGATAAAACAAAATAAAAAAAAAAACTTAAAACAAATTCGCCATATTCGGAAGACTTCGAGTAAGTAATCGAATCGATCTCTAACTTTCATAGCCACGTCCAATTTTAAGTCTACCATACACTGTTTGAAAGGTACTTCTATCCTTAACATTCGATTATTAAACGTCTTCGCTAAAACCCGAAAGAAACATCCTTGAAATTAAAAAAACACAAGCAGCAGTCCTAACCGCGCATTACACACTTAAACAATCATAACTCTTTCATCCAAACTCCAAATAACTATGACTATACCTTTCTAGAATTGTCACAAGACGAGCTACAATATTGCTGAATATTCGAATATCTTTTGGACCTCCATGACTAGCTAAAAAAGGAAAATAGTGAGCAGTTCTCAGGTTTGCTGAATAGCGCGTTACTCGCTAAAACAGTCGTAACTTTCTCGCCCGAGACCCAAATGACTTGTGTTATACCATTTCGAAAAGCGGTCATCTTAAGCTCCGCCTCTCGTGTTGTGAGAAAGCCCGTTCGAATACTCTACAAGGCCCAAAAATGCTCAAACAGTAGACTAAATGTAACAGTCCCTCACATCGCAGTTCGGTCGATAAATTATAACAACTAACCTCTCTAACTTTGTTTAAATCTCAGAATTACCTAATTCCCAGCTATATATATCTTAGAATTCTATAAATTATAAAAACACCCAATTTCATAAACCATAGAATTCTGAAACAAGTAAATTATGCCATCAAGTTAGGAAATTACCTTAATTTTAATGAATTCGAGTTGTAATAGCTCTCATATGATGAATCACATCTAAGTCTTTCCTTAATTCGTCGAAATCTTCAAGTTTGAAATGAAAACTGATGAAGATCATCAACATGGGCCTCACGGCCAAGTCATTGGGCCTCACGACCGAGTCTATTAGGGTTAGATTTGAGAGTTTCTATGATTTAGTATTTCCTACTAAATCTAGGTTTAGAAGTTTCTATGTTTGAGTATATTTTATATTTAGGAATCCTAGTTTGAGTCTATGTAGAAGTTTCTAAGTTCTTATAAAAGGAAGTCTAGTCTGTCTTTGTTATTCAGATTTTTGAAGAATAATCAATCAAGTTTATTATTAAGTTTATCGTTTCGTCTATTATTATTTTATCAGTTTATTTAACTAGTTGATCATAGTTTAAATGGTGCATTCCATTACCTTTACGCTTCCGCAACAACCTACATCAACTGGTATTCAGAACTTGAAGAACATATGAAAATTTTTTCATGGATACATTTCCCCTTCACAGTTGGAAAATTTTTCCACGTTTAGTTGGGATCCGTTTCGAGATTCGAAATAATTCTATGTTGATCGAAAATATTAATACCGTTTCCAAAACCTCTCTATTCGACAATCAATATCATATAGGTTTTTGGATTCAACAGATGGAGGATTGGTTCATAAATGAAGATGTACATGTCGAAGATAAGGTTTTTGTCGTGGAACAACATATGTCCGAAAGAATTTATGAACAATTTCATGCAATGCAGTGAAGACTTATTGACGAACGAAAAAAATTCATCAATGATTAGTCTACATTGAAAAATTTTCTTCAGGTATGTTTTTCTTCCTATGGATGAATATTTATCATATGTAGAAACAAAGCATGAATCACGCAGACAGTTCTCCAAAGTTACTCCGACCACTATGATCAAAGATGTTGAAGGAGAGCCTCTTGACAAAAGGAACAAAGTTTATTCAATCGTGGAGGAAGAAGAAGGAACTGTAAAGGACCCTAAATTAGCAGCAGTTTTAGCGGAGAGTCGTAAAAGGCATGCCCAATATGCAAGTGCAATTTCTTCTCAAAAATGAGGCAGGAACTGATATCAAAGGGAAAGAGCTATACGACCGACTTCGTGTTGTTGGTACTTTGGCCCAGATAATCCCAAACCGGATAACCAGTATGTAGCAGGAACATGTGGTACTTATTGGTCATCGACGGCTTCGAATAACTGAGATGGTGAGCGAAGACTGTTGGATTTTGTGTGTATCTAATACAACTATCTAGTGTTCTAAGTGGAATCTCAAACATCATATGTTAACACTAAATATCCAGGATCATAAAGCATGAACTAATCAATGAACTAGAAGAGGAATTAATACCTTAATTGCGTTTTTCCCTCGAACCTTTCCAATCGCGTGTGAAGATCGAGAGCTCCAATTGTCGCTCCTCTACTTGAGACACCGAGTAGGTTAACTTGATCTCCCTTCCTTAATGTCTGCTAGAACTTCATAGAAGATTGAGAAGAACCCTTCTTCTTGACTAGATTGATAGAACGGGAGCTTTTTCTCTACAATCCTCTCTCTCCACTAACTGTATATTGAGAGAGAGAGCTGTATAATTTTTCTTTTTGAGAAAAATCCACACCTTTTCTGCTCTCTAGTGACCCTTATATAGAGAACCCCTAATTAGAACCATATTCAAATTAAGTTACTATTTTTCGGGTCACAGAAAAGATAATACCCAAAATACCCTTTTTGGGTATTTCAGGGTTTCCCCTTTAGTGTGACCGGCCAAGACAGCCCAACATGGGCTTTATGTGGCCGACCCACTTACCCTGGTCGGCCATCACATGGCCGGCCCAAGGAGCCTTGTTCCGGACACCCCTTTTGAGCCTGGTTCTTTCTATCTTGTTCCGTATCGCCATTCGAATCCTTTTGCCTTATTTAGTTGGATCTAATCCATCTTTAGCCTATTCCCGTCTAGTTAAATCTTTCTGATCAAGTTACCACTCTTATGTGTAACCCGTTGTAGGATCCAGTCTATGTTAGCCGCGAATCACCGAAGTGATCAGACAATTGTAGTTGGCTTCTAGCATAACGTTACGACCCCTAATTAGACCGGACTGGATGATCTTCACGATAAGGTCATCGTTATCCTAGCTGAAAAATTGATCGCATTTTCATCTTGGTCGAAGGACACTCCTTCTGAAGGACATCTCCTTCAGACCGAACGGATATATCCTTCAGTCTCCCACTTGTACTTAGAACAAGTGTAATGCTCAATTCCATGTCTCTTTGTATCTCATCTGATACGTCATACCTTTCAGACTTTCTTGATCGGGGAAACAACTGTCAAAGCAAATGATTAATCATTAATCCATTTGAATGAGGCCACACATTTTCCAGTTGCTTCTCCTCAAGTGGCCCGGAGATACTAATCCTAACCTAATAGGAGGACATAATCCAGTCTTGTACTCCCACTTACCTTCATGTCTATCGTGTCCCACCTGGTAATCCGCCTTTATAACCTCTTTTTACGGTTGGCGTTTAACGGTACCAAACTTTGACATTCCTTACATAAGATGAGTGGAGTACTCATGTTTAAGGAATCTCTACAATCTTGCCTATGATTGTTCATGACATTTTTCAACATTTGAAGAACTCTCATGTTTGGGTTATCCGGTGTATATTCCCAATCATACACTCATGTAATTGACTTGAATACTATATTCCTGCAGCCCATGAAACAACGCTATCAGTCAATCTCACATGCTAGTCTTCATGAGTCATTGTTGTCCATGCAATGACCTGGACTAGGGACTTAATAATGAATCTATTCAAAGTTCACTTAGTAGGGTTTCATTTACCAGATCACGCATCTGATAAACCTACTTGGAATGCCTCATTATTTTTGGACTGTCGATTAAATACTAAACTACGACTTAATGACGAAATAATTAACTTATTTCTGATAATAAAGTTTGTAATATTGAGCCTTCCCGTGTAACTTTTACACCCTCAATCTTACTAGTCTAAGCTTAAAGCTTAATGCCTATGACCTTAGTATTATTTTCATACTTAGTCTAAGGTGACAGTTTAGTTAATAGATTAAATCTATATAGATTTTGCTTGTCATCATCCCTATGATAATCTCCAGTATTTTCGTATTGAATTAAAACTTCTCAAGCTTTAACTACTTTCTTTTATTTGTAAAGTTGGCAACAGTCTCTGCCTGGAACCTTTCCAGCTTACTGTTCTTCCGAGTCAAGATTGTCATCTTATTCTGGAAGTTTGCAACATATGACTTTTCAACCTTTTATTTTCCTACCGAGAATTTACAAGTTCTTCTTAAGTACATTGTGCGATCCAGATCAGCTTATCTAGATTTGATTGGTGACGACCATAGATACTCCGACGTCGAGGCGAACGCTAATCATGTCCCACATGACCGATCTTTATGCCTTTAGCATAACCATCTTTCTCATGCGTGCTTGCTAATCAGAATCCTTCAGATTCTGAATCTTGCTAAGCTATGTGCCATGAGACTTGGGTAGAAATACTCCTCTTTGAGTCTTTCACTTTGGACTTTTCAAGACTTTTTCTTGAACAAGTCTTATCACCTACTCAATCTATCTCTATAGATTTTTGGTGCCCAAAACATTTCACCTTTGTGTGTGTGGTCCTTTTATTGAGTCAGTTCTAAACTGTTTTCAACATCATAATGTCGTACTCAATTTTTAGTATGTCGTTTACATACCAGACCAAAGAAAACTGGCTCACTCCCACTAACCTTCTTGAACTTCTTGAATTCAAGATTTCTCTTCATTTCCAAAGAAAACAACTCTTGATTACTTTGCTGAATCGAAGATTCCAACTCTTACTTGCCCGCTTTAATCCCTCAAGGGATTTTAAAGCTTGCGTTTTCACCAGCATTATAAGAGTTAACATCCTCCGGAACGTGTCATGTACACATTTTTTAGCCAGTAATAGATCATTATGGTCTTGAGCATTGTGGCACGAGGGTTGGTCTTTCCTGGTCCATACCACGAATTTTGCGACCTTTAGTCGTGCTCTGGGAAACACTGATATTTCCATCCTTGCCTGTTTTCTCCTTTGAAAACTTATTTGTACTTAACAGGAACCATCCTTTAAGCAAAATAGACCAAGTTCCAAACTTGATTTCAGACATGGATTCTGTTTTGATCTTATGGCTCCAAGCCATATTTCGGAGTGATTCCGTCATAGCTTTAACTAGCTAGCTTATTTTCTTCTTCAGCAGGATCTCTATCCTCTGAGACAGATTTATGAGCTTTCAAGGTCTATAAGGGGTTTGAACAACTTTGAGATGCTCTCAACTCCTTGAGGACTCTCTTGCGGATCTAATTCGACATGTGCGGGAGGATGTTCGAGATTCTTTCCATGTCTATGTCTCTGAATAGACAGGAACCGCAATTACTGACATTCGTACATCATTGTCAGTTTGTTGCTCAGATCAAATTTCTTCGATATCTAATATTTCTCCCACTTGTCTTCTTGAAATAACTCTTATTTCAAGGAAGACACCACCACGAGCAACAACCACCTTGTTCTCTGATTGCTTGTGGAAGAATCCCCAATATTTCTTTATCCCATAAAGAATTATTTTGTCTGATATGCAAACTTGGTTCTCGGAAACCATTTACGTTAGTTTCATATCTATAGACCTCAAGAAAAGACCACTTTGGAACCATTCCAAACCCATACTCTTATGGTGCCTTTTCAGCTTTAGACGGAATATGGTTAGCTAAGGAAGAACGACTGTGTCGTAGAATATATCCTAGAAAGTGTTCGGAAGATTGGCTTATACCCATCATCGACCGACTCATGTCTAACATGTTCGATTACTCCCACTGGACTCATCACCCATATGATGTGTTTGTGGAGCAAGGTGAGAAACTATTTCTCAACTTCTTTGATGGTCATCAAATTTTTGACTCAAATATTCATCATCTCGATCCAATCGAATGGCTTATATTTTCGTCAAGTGGATTCAGGTTAACTCTAGTTAGTGTATTAATAGTTTTATGTACATCTTTATGTACGAAGACTATTAGTTTATTAGCCATTTCTCCCTTTCTAAAAGGTGACTTTGTCAAGTGTCCCTTTTGAACATTATTCACATGTGCCTTATGATACTAAATCATTTGGACTCAGAAGTCCATACAATTGGATCTTCCTCATGTGTCTTATGTCAATTTGACTTAATGACAAAACAGAGCTGACTGATTTGAATCCTTTGACTGTAGCCTATAGTTTTATTGTTAACGCTCTCGGTTCTCTAAGAACCTTTTGTCAATTTAGTACTGTTTTAAAAACATTTGATGTTTTTGGAAGAACATAACAACACTTATTAAGTTCTACCTAGATCAGTGCCTAAAAGAAGACTTTGATCCCTTTCAGCATCCTTAGCAACACTTTGCTTCCGCTCCCTCTTGTCAATTTAGTACGGTCAAATAAGACATTTACTCGCACGCATCACAAACAAAAAGTACATCACATCAATAGCCATTATCCTTCCCATGGAAAATTTGCAATCACAATTTAGATTCCGAAAATATAAAGACAACTTCTTTCAAGTTTTCACAAGAAAGCAATTCCAAAAGCACATTCTAGATTCAACCAGTTCTGCAAGACACTAATTAAAGTGTTCATAACAATGACGTGTCTAACGACGACAATCAAACCCACAATACAACCCTAGGACCACTAAACCTGGCTCTGATACCACTTTGTAGCGCCCCAAATCCCAAATCTCAAGCTAACCGCCTTGAAATCGAAGATTTGAGACCTTCAAACTGGATCCACGAGCAACACCTACCATGAGTGCACAATAATTGCCTGAAAAACAAAATAGCTGGGTTAAAACCCAACTGCAGTAGATTTCCTCAAACCTAAGTCTCGGGTAGGCAAGCTCAATCCCCAATCAAGGAAGCATTGCATTCATATTCATTATTGGCATTATCTGAAATTTAACGGTGAATACTAACATAATATATCAGATTTATCCAATCCCTCTCGAAACTAATAATTTATGTCATTTGATTAATTATTAGGTTTTCCGGTTCTCGTATTATTTTAATCTAATACTAACCCTGATAATACAACGATCTTTTTTTTTTCAGCAGATAGAAAATATCATGCCTTTAACTAAGGTAAACCTTTATGGCCACAAACTTGACATGTACGTCGACAACCACATTATGTCGAAAGACACAATCATCAAACGCTTGTTCAGGTATCTCAGACCAATACACAACAAACATTGACTCTTATCAAGACTTACAAACAAACTCACCAAACAATTCAAGTCAACAACACATGACAAGTCAGAAGGGATGATGCTCATAGTAGATCCTCACGTGGATCGCAATCTCAAACAAGCAAATAAAAATATTAATTAACAAACATAGGCTCACCACTAGAAGGTATCTCTACCTAGGAGATACATTGCCTAAAGAACAGAAACCATGTGAA
>BEHA01000078.1:527072-537178 GCA_002897215.1 Eschscholzia californica subsp. californica | reverse complement strand
CAAACTCACCAAACAATTCAAGTCAACAACACATGACAAGTCAGAAGGGATGATGCTCATAGTAGATCCTCACGTGGATCGCAATCTCAAACAAGCAAATAAAAATATTAATTAACAAACATAGGCTCACCACTAGAAGGTATCTCTACCTAGGAGATACATTGCCTAAAGAACAGAAACCATGTGAATTATCTCAATAAATTCGTCCATCGGAGACTGTTCTGACACCTTGTACGAAAACAATCATAACTTCTCACTCGAAAATCGGATTAATGAACCGTTTGAACTACTAAAAAGTAGACGAACTGACCTTTCCAAACATATAAGAATCAAACTTAGATTAATTATATATCTACACCAGATTTAATTTTAATATAAACCGACGTGCAGTAGACACTGTTCTGACACCTTGTACGAAAACTATCGTAACTCTTCACTCGAAACTCGGATTTACGAACCGTTTGAACTACTAGAAAGTAGACAAACAGACCTTTCCAAACATATAAAAATCACACTTAGATTCATTATATATCTACACCAGATTTATTTTTAATATAAACCGACTGCAGTAGACACTGTTCTGACACCTTGTACGAAAACTATCGTAACTCTTCACTCGGAACTCGGATTAACAAACCGTTTGAACTACTAGAAAGTAGACAAACAGACATTTCCAAAAATATAAGAATCACACCGAGATTCTTCATATATCAATACCAGATGTAAGTTGAATTTAGACCAAAATACTGTCTTCTCTATATGTTTTATGAAATTCTAGATAAAACTAGTCTCTAAGCCATTTAATCGTTCTTTCATGTGATTAACAATACTATACCTATCATGGAATAAATTGAAAGAGCCTACAAAAATATTAGGAGATAGGAAATCTACCTCTTTTCGCGTTAGATGACTTTAACACCACAACCATGGCTTGTTCTCTCACTAGAGAACTCTATTTCCATCACTATTCTTCTTTATTCCTCCTCCCTTCACTAAGGAGCGGCTGCACCCTCTTTCTTTTCTATAGGGTTTCCTCAAAAGTGAAGAGAAATAGGGTTTTTAAACCCACCAGTATTTCATCTAAACAAAACTGACCTAGACTTTTATTATTTCCACCCAATTTGGTATATCAAGAAAATAGGAGTGTTACAATACGCCTATTGAAACTATAAAACTCAAAATGAAAAAGAAAATAACATGCATGTTTAGACTTGAGAGTGATTTTATGATTAAACTCATTCAGAATTATCACATCTTTCAACCAAAGATAAAACTAAAATTAAGGAACAATGGTGTCTTGATCCTGCCTAAAAATTCAAACAAATAATGAAATTAAACAACGCATATCTCGAGCCCAATTTTCTTTCGCTTTCTGGACAACTACAATCATTGAAATTGATGCACATAGGATCTGTTGTACACTGTCATTAATAATAAGAAGGTACACTAGTTGAAAGGGTTTAATAACATTTTATGAGCAAAATAAGTGGTGTTTTACTGATTTCCTTTTCAGAACAAGGAAGCAGTAATAGAAACACAAAATTACCAAAATGATGAAAATGGGATTTCTAAAACCCTTAGATCACAGATCATTCCAACATATTAAAACTGTACAATTACCATCGTAAAAGGATCGTGAGTCATATTTATAAACATCGATCCTTCATTCGAGGCCAACAAACAATGTAAGACAATACAACATACAACATGAAGCAAAACCGTTCTGTGATAGAAATTGATCTACCAAAAAAAAAGCTTAAAGAACAATAACAAAAAACTGTCAACAATGTTCAGTTGGCTAACTGAACGAAGTACGAACCATCACATTTGAGACTCAAAAGTATGGGACTATCAGAAAGTTTCTAGCTATTTTGATTTTTTATTCTTTAAAAAAAAAAGCCTAACTTCTAAAACTCAACTTCTAAATTCTAATGAACCAAAGAGAAATACGATAACATAGGTCAATAGAATTTAGAAATATACCTGAGGAGACCATCGAGAAGGTGGCAGAATCATCAAGGAGGAGGCCATGAGAGGGGGAGGGAAACGCGGAAAGTAAACAACTCCTGCATGGTTTTCCCTTTATCATTGCTTTCAACCCAAAGCTTCACAAGTATATTTAATCTTGTCAAGTCCATAATTTAATAGTATTTCAAAAATCATACTGAGTGGGGAAAAAAGTTCCCCAATCTTTTCAGCTTCAGCTCCATATGTAAGGTCTGCAGAGGTTCGCACTAGTAAGGTTTGCTCGTACTTCGCGCATAGGTCTGCACAGGGAGCCCAAACCTAACAAATATCGACATGTATTTTCGAAGACTCATGCTCTTGAATGTGGTCATGAAACTCATGATCTACCAGAATTTGAAGTATTAGATCTTATCATGAATATGAACTAGTCAAGATGCTCTTAAGTAATCAAAGAGAAGGAATAAATATTTAGAATAAAGGACCAATTAATAAAAAATATATGCCAAAATCAAAACGCATTTATGGAACCAGTACTCGAAATCTTCGCCACTATAGAATGTTTAGCAATCATAAGTGTAGAACATTGAGCATTGGACTGTTAAGAACCTCAAGAAACATGAAAGATATCTAGCACAGGTTTTCGGGAGTAGATAAAAGTGGATCAGGATTGCTCGTTTTCATGGATCTGATTGGCAGCTTTACCCATTATGACTTCAAAGGCTAAACATATGTCTTGTTTTGGGAGTTCCGAGCTCTTTCATCTTTCCAACAAGTGACTTTTGTTCCTCTTCCGAAGCTTCTATCCATCTTTGCCGTATTAGTTGCAGTTCATGAAGGAAATCGAATCCAACTCGTTTTACAACGACAGATATCGAGGATAACTGCTTCCACTGTGGGTCGATGGTCGAGAGGGGAATGGGCCTACTCTCCCGGGCGTATTGGACCAATTCGTGGGCACATGGTAGACCATATGCTGTGCGAAGTATACATCTACAATGGTACAGATGTTAGATGCAAATAAGAAATAATCATTCTATAATGATAAAGGAGACATAAGTCAAAGTATGTATTATGCTTACAGCTTACCTGCAAGAGGCAACATCAATCTCGCCTGTCATACGCGTCATCTCCCCCATTATATAGTCCATTGCCTCATGGGAAACATGGTTGTGTAGCTCCATAAACGGTGCAATTTGGTGATCATTCTTAATCGAAGTCAAGCTCTTCTTAAAAGTGGCTTTGATCTCAATATGTTCATCTTGAAATGTCTTGTGCATCTCTTCCCAAGAACATACAAGCTTATGATGTGAAACACCCAACCATGCCTTCAGCTTAGCATACTCGTCGTTCTTCGTACTAATATTCCCATAATGCTTTATCTTATTTGTCCATGCACAAACAAAACTTTCTTTTTCACTCAACCACTCTTCGCATGCATATTGAATGCTCGACCCATGAGTACCAGCCCACCTGGAAACAAATTTAGTAAGAGCATTACTGTATTCACTCTCTGTTTGTGATTGGTGAATATATCTCCAGTCAGAAAAGAACTTTTCCCACATTTCCTCATCGTCAAACGACTTCCTACAGTTTTCATGTATGTTGTTCTCACTTTGCTGGGGGCAAAAAATTTTGGCAGCTTTTGGAAACAATAGATTGATCCCGTTTACCAGTGCAATCTCTTTATCTATGACAAATACTGAAGGAAGTTGATTGAGACCGTAGATTGTCTTCAAGTGTGTTAGTGCCCAAGTGTAGTGTTCTTCTGTCTCTTTCTCTAAAAATGCAAATGCAACTGTGAAATATCTATTTGTAGAAGTCATACCAATCGCATGAAAGAAAGGCATCTTTATCTGATTATTCTTGTAGGTTCGATCTATGATTAGTAGTGATGGAAAAGATTGTGCAAGAATTGAAGCCTCAGGATGTGTCCAGAATATATCTGTTACCTCGTCAGACTCTGGATCCCTTTTATCATAAACCACATAGTGGCGTTCCATCAAAAACTTCACTAACTGTTGCATAGGACTTTCTTCTACTTGATACTGTCTCAGCTTTGATCTAGCATTATATATGTTTTGCATTGTAGAATGATTTTCTTTGTTGTTTTGCTTTATTACCTCAAGTACTTGACGAGGACGTAAGCCACTACTGGTTAGAGTCAGTACTAATTCCTCTTCCTCTTTTTTCAACCTACCATCTATAAGCTTCTCAGGAAGAACATGATTATGGGTCCCGCACTCCACTGAAAGATTCCATTTGTCAACTGCTATACATTTACTTCTCAATCTAAAAGGACACCCGCATTTTTTTGTGCCAGCCAACCTTTTCCTTTTTTTGATATTTGGGCGCTCGCGGTCTTCCTTCTTCCTATGGTCAGTGTAGGAACCACCTCTTTCACATCGAAGAACAAAATAGGAACCTTTACCTTCTTGTTTAGTCCTTGAAGTTGCGATAACAACTACAGTGTTGTTCTTTCTTCCCACCTCTCGGCACCATTGATAAACTGCTTCTTTTGATTCAAATTCCTATTTTAACCAACAGTAAGTAAGGCATTTCTACAACTAGAAAACCAAACTAAAAAGCAAGAGGACTATGTACTCATACCATATTTGTTTCAAACTCTGTTGTCAAGTCGTTCCCAACGACAGAGAGACCGTCATTTTCTTCCACATTTTTATTCTCAACTGAATACTCTTCAACTTGATTCTCAGGCACCTTTGCAACAGCAGCAATGACAAAAGAAAACAAATTAGTTGCAGTTTCACTGCTGTTTGGTGTAATAATTGAGATGCCAAAGAAAGATCCCTAAAGGTCGAGCTACACCTAAACTAACCAATTGTATTTGTCTTTATGGATCTACACACCATAAGGCAATAACGCAGACAGAACCGAAACTAAAGTTCTAATAACTCAATGGCTGTTCAGATATAACAACGGACCAACAAGAAACATGCCACTCGTTGTGGCGGCTCAGGTGTTCAACTGTTCATGCCATTAATTTGTACTTTTAGGCCCATTCGATTGCTGCTGTTCATACAAATAAATGATAATAACCTTTTAAACAATGATGATGACATGTAATTATATTGGGTCAAAAATGTTTTGGAAGCACAAAGTTTGTGAACATAGACATATGGAAGCTATCTTACATCAGATGAGTTCGATTGCAAGTCTTTTACTGGAGTTGAAGATCCTGCGCCTTCCACAAATATATTTTTGAAATAAATATCGTCCGCAGTTGGTGTTTCTTTCACAATATCTTCATCATCCATTTGACCTCTTTTGGGTTGATTGTTATTGGTCAAATCTAGTGGAGCAACAAAACAAGCAGGCAAGTCTTCTATTGGTCGAAACAACTGCAATTGGGTTCACTTTGTCTCCTTTTCTGCCTATTGTCTCATTGCGTTTAAAGGAGTGGTAGTGGATTCCATTTAGGAAAAAGGTTTCCCTTGAAATACTAAAAGTGATCAATTATTACACTGTAGTTCCGCCTCCATTTAGTTATCCTTATAACAACTGCCCAGACATAGAACCTGGCTGAAAAGTGAACAAACATGACCCTTAACTTAAATAATCAAATCAAAATGATTCATCAACCATGTCACCAGATTACACAAAAACAACAATAACGCGCCAAAGTAATTTAAATTTCATTTTCTAATTAAAACTACCTCAGAACTTTAGGATGTGCAAGTTGGATATCTACATATTAATCGCTTGTTTTTAAAGTTTCTATAGAATTTTCAAAGTTTCTATAAGGCAAAAGACCTAAAATATCTATATAATATTATTGCTACTTATCTTAGACTGATTGAGAATATAATTAGTTAAGAAGGTAATAAATAGTAGTATACAATTAGGATTTAAAGTTTCCAAAAAAAAGTTCCATAAATATTAAAAGATGTTGTCTCGGCCGAGACACCGAGATTCTCGGCCAAATCCTAGCTCGGTATCTCGGCCGAGGTCGAGACGAGACCCGAGATTCTCGGCCGAGACCAACTACATAGCTACATAATACATGAATACACACAATTAAGAGAGTTCAATTAGTGTAATCAAGGTGAGGTGACGTAAGCACTTCACATGCACCTTCAGACAATATGAGGCTATTGCGCGTCCAAAATACTCGGATGAGGCAACTTGAAAAACGTGTGAGCCGCTTGGGCCTTCATCAAGAAAAAAAAAGGTGCAGCTGCTAAAATGTACACGGCATTAGGTATATGATTCATTGCGATAACTGAAAACACTTATTATAAAATGAATACCTAAATAATAAATCTCTTCCACTGAACTAGTTGGACACCTCGAATGAGTTTACTCTCCCTTTAATGGCCAATTAGTGAGAATTGAGATGGAGGGACCGAAAGGGTCTCAAGATAACATTGAGGACGAGTCATTGTAAGGATACAATAAGTACTTCATTTTAGTAATAGAAAATTCACCAAATACTAAATTCAAAGTAAAGGCTAAGTAACTACAAAAAAATCTACAATAAGTCATAACAATGTAATACGACTTCAAAATAGAAGAGTGAGATAAAATCCGATGTTACTTAGTAAAACCGATTATTTATCTTTCAGATATTTTTGGTTCCAATTCCAAATCAATTCGAGCCAGAAATTGAAAGCACTAGGGTTTTTTTCAGATATTTTTGGTCTTCTTCCCAAATTGACCTACATATTTCATCTTAATAGTTTTATTTTTGCACCTTGATCAACTCGGAAGTGAAATTTGCCTTGCACCTCGTACGATATAGCCAAAAGTTGCAAGTACTCAGATTAATTTCTCCCATCTTCTACATTTCCGCTCAATTGATTACTAGAGAATAGTAAAAAAAAAAAGTCTAGGGTTTAAAGTATATGTAAGAAATGACATGTTTGAAGGAATGTACATGCAGCAGCTATGCCGTGGACCCTAAACCCTAAATATATAAGAAAAATTCTTCCTTTACGTTTGAATTCCCCAAATATTTCGCAGGATCATTTAGGGTTTATGATATTTTCGATCTATATATGTTCGCTTGAAAAAACAAAAAGAAAAAGCACAAGGATAGAAGAGAGATGTACCAAGATGCTGGAAAGGTGATGATGGTGGTGCGTTACAGAGAGACGTCGGAAACCTAGCTATTAATCGGAGTTCGAAGAAGTTGAATAGAGAACGGCTTTTGGGGGGTCAGAAAACACATAGCCAAATCGAATTTGGGTGAAAAGTAAAGGACAGTGGTAGTTTTGTAGTTTATTGTAATTTGCAGGGTAGTTTTGTTATTTACGGTTCTGTTTGTTTTTTATTTTTATCAAATGTGAGTGGGAGATTTTATAGACTGCCTGTTCTCCTCGGTCGTGAGTAAATTCCTTTCCTCCCAAAGTTGTTAAAGGCAGTCTCGTTAAAGGCAACCCTTGTTTTGGTTAAAGGTGATGTGTTTTTAGGAGGCTATGGCTCAGCTACTGTTTGACCTGACGACGCCCAATACCATTAGGTGGTCGCGGGGCGGCGAGTTTTGTTCTTATTCTTTTTCATCCTTCCTTCTTCTTCTTCGTTTTGTTTTCTCTATCTAAGTTCCCTTTCGTCGGTAAGAACCGTAGCAAAGATGGGGCACCATCTTTCTTTTTATTAATGACTTAGTGAGTTTGTCATGAAGTTTCTTTGTTAGTTCAGTCTTCGACCCTATCTGTATTTTGACATGTCTAAGGACATGCTCATTGCCTCATTCTTCAGCAGTAATTGAAGCAAAACTAATTTAAATGAGCCCCAATACCTCTGAACCACTTTATGTTATAATGACATTGTAATCCATGATTGCGTAGGTTATATGCACATAGCATGGTTATGTAACCTTGACTGCTTGCAGAAACGTTACAAACTTTATGACCCACACCTTACGTAGTTCAGGGAATGGGATCACCAGGGAGGTTATGTAGCTAAATACATCTTTTATACTGGACTTAAATGTTTGTCTCCAGATCTGGAAGCCCTCCGTGAAGGTTAAGGTTTCCATAATGGAAATCCTCCTTCGCGAAGGGTCTCCGACCTGAAAACCCTTGGTGTGTCCCCCTTCACTGAGGTTCTTGTGGGCGTAGGCGATTTTAGAGAGCAAGATAAGAGAAGGAGAAGAGAAGAGAGGGGAAGAGAAGAAGGAAGGAGGAGAAAGAAGGAAGAGGAATAGGAAGTAGAGATAAAAAAAAAATTAAGGTCGTTGGTCGACAACTTTTGACCGAAAGGAGAGAAAAGAGGAAGTAGGTGATAAACACCCTCAAATTTGGCCATTGCCTCTAGCCATACTTGATCAACCTGTTCTGAACAAGTATTGAGTGAAAAATACATTGTCTTTAACATGTTTGGGTATTACCTATAAAACTTTCTATATCTGAATTGACTGAAACTGAATTTGAATTGGCTAAATTAGTTAACAAATTTTTTGTTTCTATTTTTTTCTTATTGGGGGATTCCATTAATCAAAGCACATAGTCCAGTACAAATACAAATTGACGGACTAAAGTGAAAATATCAAGACATTCAACCAATAAATCAATCACCCCGAAGGGCCCAATGCTGCAAATGCTAATTTATTGGGGGCAGTATTGGAATCTCTTATACAGTTTGAGAGACGTTGCGTTCAATCACTTTTCCACGCAGGATCTCCATCTCATTCTTCAATCTCCAAGGTGGTGCAAATAAGTCGTCCGATAATAGGGTGAACAAAACCTTAAATCTCATTCTAAAACAAAGTCATATAAATCATGATATTCAACCAACTCAAACCCTAAACAGTAACCTCTCATCTCGCTGTGTGGAGCAAGAATGGACGAAAAAATAGTCGATTTTGAGTCCACTAGAGTTTCCCTAAACCGCTGCTACTGTAGCTCGATCTTGACGAAACGCTCAGTCAACATTGATTTTTAGCCGACCTGGTGATGGTGGTATCCAGTGTTGAACCTGTAAGTCAACATCTGAAATCAAAGTTAACGATAAGTTAGGATTTTGCCTGATTTTCTCCTTCATAAGCCACCATAAACGACCAGATCTGGGATGTCATTGCGAAAATGAAGAACGTTCCTATGCTTCTACTAGATCCACAACAGATAAGTGTATCTGTACCAAATCTCATTGTATGGGTAAATATTCGCCCGACGAGGTGCTGTAAAATAAGAGAACAACTGCTTCGTACGGATAAAATCCGCGAGGCTCGATAACAAGACCAGATAATGGCCCAAGTCACTACTCTGGTCGTCGAATCCATATCCGCTTGATATTAAGCATACCTGACACGTGTCACACGATAGCCACCCCACAAGTACTAAGTTATCCTACGGCTAGAGGGTTATTGCGCGATCTGTAGTCACGCTGGCGACAAATATTTCGTATCTTCTGCTTAAAGACAGACGTTACCGGCCAGTAGCTTATCGCACACGCGGTAACATCCGAGTCGTCCCTCAAGATATCTTAGCACTCATCTGATGGTCAGTCCATCAAATCCCTTATCCCTTGATGTCCTCCCACCAGTAACATTCACAGAATAAATATGTCTGTTACCATTTGACCGTCATAAAGTTGACCTTCTCTCTTACACTATAAATAAAGGAGGCAACACACAGATCAAGGCATCCAATACACGGCAATAACAGTCTAGCTTACTCCATCTTCTCTCTCCTCACTTACTCTCTGATAGTCATCTCGTAAGAGCTTCCCACTCCCTCAAAGTCTCTGACTTATTATCTTAGAAGTTGGGAGATAAGAGCTTGATAGTCCCAAATCCAGCTGTAACTAGCTAGCCGTATCAACACCATACGACCACCACCTTACTGAATCATATAGCTTTCAGGTCTATTACATCTCAATCTAGCAGTAACGAGCTAGCTGTATCAACACCATACGACCACCACCTTACTGAATCATATAGCTTTCGGGTCCAATACATTTCAATCCAGCAGTAACGAGCTAGCCGTATCAACACCATACGACCACCACCTTACTGCATCATATAGCTTTCGGGTTTAATCCATCTCTCGTGTAGCAGTAACGAGCTAGTCGTATCAACACCATCCTTATACGACCGGAACCTTACAACGTGATCTACTTACAACCAGAGGCTTATCGCCCCCACTTACGACCAGGAGGTTACCGCCACGATACCGTTA
>BEHA01000078.1:493104-510627 GCA_002897215.1 Eschscholzia californica subsp. californica | reverse complement strand
TTACTGGGATAGTCGTTTTTGGCAGTCAATATATATGATCTGTTCTGAAACTCGTGAAAATGCTAGAATATATAACGAATTATTGGGGGGTTTTTACATGTTATTGCTCTGTCTTAGATTAACAGCAAATTTTCATTTCTATCATAAAATAATTGTCCTTGAATACAAGACGAGTTCCTTTCCAAGATATCCTTAATTCAGAGTACTTCAATGATTTTAGTGCTACTCTCTGAGGTTCAAAGCCTTCTGATGGACTTTATCAACCAGGATTACAACACTGAGGTACCATTCTTCCTCTTCCTTTTACACTGATTCACTGTCACCATCACTATCCTTAACTAAAAAAGTATCATCAGAGATGAAACTCCGAATGTCCCTAACACTGAATAAATGATCAACATTATTAGAAGTGTCACTATCACCCCAACTAGAAAGATTTTTATCTATATCATTTATAACGGGATCTTCACTTCCACTAGTATTTTCAATAGGACCAAGACTATCCATTGATTTACTTAGCCCGCACCTGTGTTTTAATTCCTCGTTAAACAAGATCGAATTGAACCACCATTTTTTCCATAGAGCCTTCCTGCCCCCCTATTTGAATGCAAATACAATAGATGAATAGTCATTCGATGAATAATCATTTGAATATTTTCTCTCGGAATAAGCATATAGATCCAATCGTTAGGATCATTAACTAATCACGAGTGAGTCTTGAAAGAAATAATTTTCTTCCGGCTCCTCCTTTCGATCCCACATGACTGATGCTGGTGGAACCGGTGGTGCTGGTGAGGGTGAACAACTCGCTTTGTAACCGGAACTGGATATGGAACGAGATCCACATCTATAGCATCTATAAGTTCATCTGCTGACTCCGGAGCTGCCTATGCTCCAATATAAATTCTTCTATATGATTTACCAGATCCGTTAATTGGTTCTGTTTGAAATTTTCTGTACCGGCTTGATCAGATACCTTTGACTGTTATGCTTTTTAGGGAGTCCCACTTAGGATCATATGGTTTATATTTGCTATTTGTGCCTTTTGTTCTTACTTTTAATATGGGGTATCATGATTTAAGGCTCACAACACTTGTGCCAAAGGCAAGTATGAGTTTACGAACAAATCACCTGTCCACATAATCTATTATGGCTTGGATGAAGTTGGGGGTATGCAGAAATCGGACTCCGTGGATTGACAGGGATTCTGTGTCAAACTGAGTTTCGACCAAAATATTTCTGAGTCTGAGCAGCCTACTCCTTAGTGTTGCCATTTGAACTTATTGTGGGACTATCCAGTAGGTTTCTTCTCTTTGGCCACGTCTGGCCCTTTTCGGGTTTGGCCTCAGAAGTAAATCCATTATGTTTTTTGAGTTTATTTAAGATTTAAACTCAAGTCATGTATTAATTGTTTTGGAAATTGCTAGCAAGCTCTGAGTTATGCGACGTTTGGTTTCCCTGTTCCCAGAGAGGCTATAGATGCATATTTCTGTGAGTTGTTAAACGGTTAGAAGAAAACGCCGTCGGTGTCAACTAGTGTGCCGATGTAGAATTGTTGAATTTTTCCTATTTCATAGTTGTTAATTAACGCCTAAATCTAACTTTCTCCGTTGACTGTCATGAAAACCTAAACTTAAAGTATTTCTTCACGGAACTATAAACACAATTGATGTACTCGTAAGAAAAGACTAACACATGCTAGGGTTTCTCAGTTCAATGCGACTCAACTTCAATCTAATCTCAAGTCTTCCGTTCACATATTAGTGTAAGTACGAGCCAACAACCATCAGTGATCCTCGCTACTGCTGGATCACACAATCCGGTTTTGGGAAGCTAAAAGTGGGCGATGTTATCGTATTCTTCAATACCCTGACTCTCAGATAATCGACTTGAAATAATCCCAGGGAAGCAGTATGTAGCAGCAGCAGGAAATCCAAATATTCGATTTATGAAGTTAATTCGAGTAGCCCTCAACCAGTCATAAGCTATGACTCACACACTAATAACGTTATGGTTGTGGGGTTCCAATGTGAAGGAAACTGGATGTATTCGGGTTCTGAAGATGGCACAGTTAAGATATGGTATTAAGGGCTCCTGAGTCCCGGTTGTCAAAGGGAATATGAAAGTTGTGCAGTTGTAAATACTGTTGTTTTACATCCTAATCAGATAAAGCTAATATCTGGAAATCAGAATGGCAATATGCGTGAATTGGTTCCAGAGGCAAAATACAACTGTTCGATCCTGGACTGTGATGTGGGACGGGAGTTTAGTTGTTGCTGCAAATAACCATGGAACATGTTATATTTGGCGCTTGTTGGGTGGAACCCAGACCAACTTCGAGCCTCGTCATAAACTTCAAGCTCACAATGGCTACATTTTGAAATATTTGCTCTCACCCGAGTTTCGTGAACCTAACAGATACTTGGCCACTGCATCATCGGATCATACTGTCAAGATATAGAACGTTTATGGTTTCACGCTGGAAAAGACTTTAGTAGGACATCAACGATGGGTATGATGGGACTGTGTTTTCTGTGGATGGTGCATATTTAATCACAGCTTCATCTGACACAACTGTGACACTGGAAAATGGATACTGGAGAAGCCATTAAAGTTGACTAAGGGCATCATAAAGCAATTGTTGTGCACTTCACGACGGTGCCAAACCTTCCCCGCCCTAAACTTTGGATTCTTAAACCTTCAAGTAAAAGTCTCATCGTATATAAGCAAACCTTGTATTGTGGTAGTAACAGAGGATTTAAATTTATCAGCTTGTTGTGATTGGATTTCGAATAGGCATTGTTGCAAACTAAAGGTTTTATTTAATGTTATGATAAGTTTGTCGTTCAAGAAAAGAAAAGACTAACACATCAATTATGAAACTCATAAGTAACAACAAATCAACTAATATAAACTTTTATGAAGCTTTCAAAACTGAAAAAGAAATCCCTAAAATCATCGACACCCATGTTGGAGAAAATTAAAATAACTAACGCTAACTCGCTAAGAATTTGGAGGTAAGAAAGTGAATAGGTATGAAAATTCTTTGAAACAACTAAGAATCGAGCAAGTGGTGCTTCTTGATTTCCCCGTTCTAGAAAACCAAAGGTTGTGTATGTATTGATGAGTACTACTGAGCCAAATATTGGCCAGCTTTGACGAAGTCAAAAAGTCAACAAAGTCTGCACGCATTAACACGACACCTTGAGCCTCGTATTGTCTTTAGACAGGGGAAGGTGGATTAGAAAGAACTAACAACCTAAATTTCATACACGAATCATTAAATGTTACGAGATCGTCAATGCCAAAAGATATGTACTTCTAATCAATAAACATTATCCTCCTAACATAACAAGGGTTGATAAGTGAAACAAAGCAAAACAAAGATAAGAGTCAGGAAAGAAGACAAAGCTTATGTCAATGCTCAAGGTAGGAGGAGGCGATGAGGCATGTGGGGTTTAATGAGCATAGGAACAAAAAACAGGGGAAAGTTCAATGAATGTTTGAAACAATACAAAGAATGCCATGCAAAAACATTCAAATAATAATTATTTGGATTAATAATTTCATATGCTTAACCTTCCTAATTATAGGTATAGATATAATCAAATATAGTGGTAAGATTAATATATTAAAAATGCATTTAAAAAGGCTGACCTATTAAATGTGAGAGGGGTTGAATTTTTATGTATCTAATTTATCGTTGAAATCATTATTTATTTTAAATTAATGAAGTCGGGAAGAGAGAAAATTATTATCTTAAGGTCTATTAATTTAAAGAGTCCATGGGTATATAGACCAAAATCATTTTCATAATAGGTATATAGACCAATCTTCCCAAAATATGGGCATTTAGTCCTTTTACAATAAGGGTATAAATAACTCATACTTTATTGATAAATACCCTCCATGTCCCTCGTCTAAAAAATCCGGGGTTGTTAAATTTCGGAATGAATCCGGAAAGTTTCCCAAACCAGGGGGCGGGATTTGGGGGAGATATTTAGGTTTCAAACTGAAAAGATTTAATAGGAAGTAACGGATCAAGGATATTTTCCAAAACAGATTTTTCAAAACAGATTTGGAAAACGGATATTTTCTAAAACAGATTTTCTCTCTCATCCTTTCAGATTTGGAAACCAAATCTATATATCACTTTCTCTCACTTAATTTTCAGATTTGGAAAGAGTATATTTTCTGAGATCAATTAGCGTGATTTGGGGGTTAATATTCAAAACATATATATCAACTTTCTCTCACTTAACTTTCATTTTTTACTCATACATAAACACACATCGAATACAAATTATGAAACAAGTTCGTAAATTATGTGTTATTTATGACGAGGAAACCATCATTTGTCATGTATACAACGTAATTTATCATATGCGTGTGTGTCATCCATTATGTACCATTGAATACTTAGATTATTTTCTGACATAAATTACTTGTTTTTTATGTCATGTTAGGAAATGTACCATTGAATCCATTATGTACCATTGAATCCATTATGTACCATTGAATACTTAGATTATCCATTATGTACCATAAATTATAGTAACTTGTTAGGAAATGTAAATCTGAAATCATGTTTTTTGTTATAAAGTATGTGATTTATCATAAATTATGTATACTGTATAGAAAATAACACAACCTTTGTACGATTGAAAGGAAATTTTATTGAACAGTAATCTGTTTTTTATTGTAAATGAAAAGAACATAGTAGACTAGGTAACTTAAAAACAAACTCCGTCAGAATGTTGCCCGAGCTCTCGATCCTTACTGTCTTTGGTCTTCCAAGTTTACGGCGAATCAAATATGGTAGTGTTTTTTACTCTTATTTAAATGTACATGATTCATCGAAGTTAGGGGCAGGGTTTATATGTTCCTTGTAAGTCTTCACGTAAGACTCCGTTGTCCAAACAGGATCATAGAAACAATCTTCTTCATCATAATTTATACTTCTATAGTTTACTAGGTTCCCTCCCCGTCCTACGGACGGGGAAGATCCCTCTTGGCTAACGCCTGAGAAAATAAATAAACTTAGATTACAACATTCTTGGAAAGAGAATAAAGAAGATAATGGAGAATAAATAGGGAGAGATATTAACCAACAATTGTAAATCTGATTGAAAATGGTGAGGGAGAGAAATACGTGGGAAGGAAGTTAAATGGGAGAGAAATACGTGTGAAGTTAAATGGTGAGGGAGAGAAATACGTGGGTAGTTATGTAGGGATATCCTAACCACTTTTGGTCGTTTTATACTATTACCCTTCTATTTTGAAGGGATTTACACGAAAAGGGATTTTATAACAGCCATTAGATGTGATCTTTATGAAAATCCCAATAAAAATAGACGGTCAGACTTATCCCTGGATAACCGACTGATCTGTTTTAATATAATAGATGTGATGATTCTGTAAGAAATTCCATCAGTGCTGGTTTACTACAAGAAAAAAAAACATATGTATTAGTTAAAAAAAATTATAATCAAATTTACATACATTAATAATGAAACATTTAATAAAAAACAAATGAGATGAATCATAAATAACAGGTACAGATCAATAAATTATGTATAATGTATGAAAAAGTACACTTGTTTATTAGGTTAAGAGAAGTTTTATATGCTTGTCATGGCCACTGTTCTGGTAAAAAAAGGACGTGTAATGTTGGATAAATTTTTCATACTTTACGAACCTTTGATCATTAATACTATCATCTTACGTGAAATGTATACAGATTGTATCAGAAAGTATGGTAATTTATCGTAACGTAACTGTAATTTTCATTCTGTTACAAGAATCAGAAAGGATAAACATCAAGATATTATTAGCAAATATTATCAGAAAACATGAAAAGTTATCGTAAAGTACCTGTACTTTATATTCTGTTATAGGAATAAGTGTGGATAATCACAAAGATCAAGAACTGTACGGACAGATGATTCTAATCTGCAAAAAAAACAAAAAAAGAAGAGGATTTAACGTAGATCTGAAGAAATATACAATGAACATTGGAAGGAGAAATAACATACTAACATTGAACAAATCATTAAATAAGAAATAAACATCAAAGATCTTAAAGAGTTATGAAAGTTTTAGAGAGAGAAAATATAAATCTTCCATTCGAAGGTAGTTAAGATTACAGCAAAACAGATTCAAAGATATTGAAATGGAAAACAAGAAAAGAAAGACCTAAATCAAGATTTGATGTTTTCAACGATTCTATATGAATCTTTAACCTACAAAGCAATAAAGATAAGATTTTAAACCTGAATAACAATGGCGAGAATAGAGATAAACGGTATCAAACCTAAATAACAATGGAGGTTTTGATGAAAGCTCTTGATTGAATATTAAACAATGAAATTTTTAACAGCTGGTGGTGAGTTTAATTTATGTTTAATGAAGATTTCGTTTTTAGAGAGAGAGATGGAAAGTTACCGGATTTCAGTTACGGAATATTATCAACATAGTAGTTAGTTACAATTCAAACGTGATTGGAGAGAGAAAGTTGAGATAAAAATGGAAAAAATATCTTTAACAGTTTAGAATGTAAATCACGTTTTGATATTAAAGAAGGTTAATATAGGTATTAAATCTTTAATATGTATTATATGGATTTGTGTTTTCTCTCTAGATGAGACCAAAAGGACTAGATATCCATTTAAATTATTATTTAGGTTTTGAAATCCTTTTTAGGATTATAGAGGACTATATCTCCTATTAGGACCCTATTTTTGGTCTATAAACTCAAAAATTATAATTTAAACCAATCTAATAGCTAAACGTTTTCGACCGCGGATAAATGAAAACCATAGTGAAGCATCACACGTCAAAAGGTACCAAGAGACTACATATGATAACTAACATCGACCGCGAATAAATGAAAACCATAGTGAAGCATCATACGTCAAAAGGTACCAAGAGACTACATATGATAACCAACATTTGAATTGTCGCTAATGAAGTTGAATGTTTGTAAAACTATCAGGCAGAAAATGAAGCTATTTTTCAGAATATGAATGTAATGAGAAGAGATAAAGATCATGAAAGAAAGACGATAACACTCCAACATAGCTGGTTTGCCTAAAGACACTTAGAACGGCGGAAACACTGTACACCTTACTGTTATAATATGATAAGTGTACAACAAAATCATCTTTATACAACAATACAGCCTGAATATATTGTTTAAAAAAGACTTCATGACTCCTAAAGAGAGAGTGATAGGGAAGACAACATATTTGTCAAAATTGTGAAAATAATCCTACATAAAAGGGCGATCTGTCCACCACCCTTTGGTGCAGCGGTTGAACACCCCTCTTAAACCCATGAGGTCGTGGGATCGAATCTAGTAATTAAGAATATAATGTCTAGATCATCTCCAGTTATTGCCAATTGATTTCGAGTTGAATCACAATAAAATTAACAAAAAACACCAAAAAATACAATACTAAGGAATGATTGTATAAACCATTATATCATTATAATAAGGGAAGCTGCCACACTTAATCACACATATTTCCAATCAGTGGCAAAACCTAATGGTATCAAAATTTCAAAGAACAAACAAGTTTGATACTAAAATCACAAATCTCAATGAAAGAAAAAAAATGCAGTTCTTTAGAGAATGATTCAGAAGCATAACCGATCAGAAGTAAGCATGGGGATAGGCCTGGCCCAGGTACCGACGGGATACCAATTCTAACAGGAGGAACCGAGCTAGGAAGCAAAAGAAACTAAACATTACCTCACTCTGGCCGTTTTCCCACCATCACTCAAAAATGATGTGGTCAACATCGCAATATCAAAAACCATCTCCCCTTGCCTATATGCAAGAAGTACTCCACATACCCATGATATACAGTGTATCCGACCGACATACAAAATAAAAAATACGGAAAGACAATGAATACAAGAAAACAAACTATATACCAGCCCAAGAAACATATTAGCTCCAACAGTAAAGATATTAAGTTGGTAAAGCAGAGGAGGAACTAACAATTTCTTCAGTAAGTCGGTGGGTTATATAGGCTACTCTGATAAATGGAACGGTCAGGGAGCTAATTAGAGTGTAAATTCGATATATTTACCCCAATAGGATATCTCTAAAGGAAATTAGGGGAAGGTTTTCTTTGACAGAGCCTTCTTGTTCCTGTTTAATTGCACCTTTGTATCGGAAATTTTACAACAGGTCGGGGTAGCGACCTAGAGGTGTCGCCGACCTCAAAGTTATATGCACAATCAACATGGCCTGACAGGGGAAGAGACCACAAAAGATGTGAATACATTGCTATTATTTATTAGGGTAAGGGAGTCAGGGACAAAAGATGTAGATAAAAAAAAATAAGATCTTACAACCCAAACAAAAAAAGAACTTCAAAATAAGCATTCTTAGTTCGGATGAAGAACCTGTATAATGTGAAGAAACAAAAATCTTTGTATGCATAAGATTTCATAACTAGAATATATAAACAAGTTTAGGTGATATAATTAATACGATAATATTGAAATGTATTCAAAACAAGTATCAATTGAAACACCCACAAAAGAAGAAGAAGAAACTTAGATTATGAGGGGAGTTAAATTCTTCTCTATTAATCTTGATCTTTTTTTCATTGTCGTAGAGTTTACAACAAACCACCACCTTAAACTAGAATCCCAGTACAACACTAATGCAAGTTCAAAAGAAAGACTAAACTGAGAAGACTGTACTAAACCTTTAGTTTCTCAAATTGTTTCTGTTCTAAAACATTCTCCGAAAAATCATAAACAATGAGAATAAGAGAATTGCAGACAAGTAATTCACAAACACAAGGAAGCCATTGAAATAGTTGCGACTATTACTAACATAACTAAAGCTTTCTCAAGATCATAGAGTACTAAAAAGTAGATTATGTGCACCTTTAAGATAATTTCTTTTGCGAATTCCTGTAAACTCAACACCTCCAAGCTGATACTGAAAGAAGCTCCCTACGTTGATAACAGAGAACGAGTGAAGCTTGGCGCTTATCTACATGAAATCCTCTACCTTGAACCCTTTTTATCAAACACTCAGCTTGGGTTTCTGTAAAATTACTGAAAGTTAAAGGGAATAACCCGGCAGAAGCGAAAAGATTTCTCCATGGTGGTAATGTCTCTTGTGAACGATGACGCTGAAGAATTGTGCTTTCTATCCTTGGCTGCAGCAAGAACCTCTCGATCTTGTTAATGACATCAGGATTTGCATTTGTGGCATCAAGTGAATCAAACAAGATAGAATAAGCTTGAAGAGATTGTAGAAGATAATGGGCAAATGGTAAATCGCTTCGATCACAACCTCTATCCACGGAAACTATAATTTTCGGTGCAAGTTGTTTGATAAGGCAGAGCAATGAAGGAATTGAAGAAGGGTCAATGGAAGAAAACCCAATAGGGAGATTGACAGCAAGAACTTCATTTTCAGTAATATGAAATGGTAGAGACCAAGAAGATGAGTCCAATGAATCGAGATTCACAATATCTATCTCAAATGAAATACCTAAATCATTAGCAAAATGGATCAAGTGTTCTCTAGTAAGAGAAAGTTCAAGTGAGTTTTCATTTGAAGATTGAGAAGTGAAAGCAGTAATTCTTAAAGAAGGTGCACCACCCATTTTCATGGAAATTTCTTGCATAAAAGATGCCCATTGGCCACCAATACCAATATCAAAGTCAATTATATGAATCTCATCAAATCCATCAAGAGCTTCAAGTAGATATTGATTGCAAGTAAAATTTGAGAATTGTAAAAGAGGTGAAATCTCAGAGAAAGCTTTGTAAGCACCTATTTTGAGAACAACATCAATTGGAGATGAAGTTTTTGGTGAATTTGAGGTGCCATTAATTAGCAACTGTAAGAGAGCTTCCTTGAAGTAGAATGCCGCTCTTTGAAGGGGCTTTCCAACTGGTTGAGATAGCTGGTGATTGAGCCGCGCCAATATCCCTTGCGCGAGTATAGAACTTCCCGTTTCGATCAACTCCGCAGCCTGAAATAGCTTGTCTAGCATTGTCATCTGAGGCTGGTTCTGTTGTATGGTAAAAACTTCATCTACCTTGGGCTTTATTTCAGCCACTAATAGTGATGATGGTAAATGCTGCAAATGATATGGTGAGGATTGAAATGTGGGCTTTTGGATGTGGGAAACTTGATGTCTTTTAGGTGGAGGCAATAGATTTTCATCTTGATGTTGATGTGGGAAACTTAATGGAAGATGAAGATTGAAAATTTGGGGTTTTTCTTCTCCAACTTCAATCTGCTGGTTTGATAAAAACAACCCAGGTGATAAATTAAAAGGAAGATGTGGATTATGAAAAGCAGAAAAAACTTGATTTGAAGATGGGTTAGTAGTTTGGGTAAAGATTTGTGGTAGCATCTTGTTGAAATCAGAGAAAGAAGATGGAGATGGGGTTACACATCCCAAGTTCATACTCATGGTTGAACAAGAACCAAAATCAGTGCTTACTGCTCCAGCCATGGCGGATTGGAACCCTAGACCAGAATCAACCATCCCAAAACCTGCATTGTCTTCAAACACTGAAGGAGCTGCCTGTTCTGATAACATATCCCAATTTTCCCTACTAAGTCCTCCACAACCAGTTACAGAACCACCACCACCACCATGATCAATGAGCCCAAGGCCGGCAGGAATAGACTGAAGTTCAGAAACCCAGTCATGTTTCCGGTTACCAAAACCACCAGCACCGGAATTAGGCGGTTCAGCTACTTCTTCAACTGTAGTAGTAGCTGAAATATCATCATGGGTAGGCGGCCATTTCTGATGATAGATGTGATTGGTATGCACGGAACCACGGCAGAAAGATGAAGACAGTGTTGATGTTGATGTTGGAGTACTTGGACTTGTTCTTGAATCAAGAACAGAAGTTGGTTCACTACCAAAATTATTTTCTTTTTTCCACTTCTCAAATGATGAAGAAGAAGATGATAATGATTTTGTTGAAAGATTTCCAAATTCAAAACCTCCCTTGTTCCCCTTCAAAGTGAAGGGCATCCCTATCATCTAAATCACCAACTCTGCAAAAATTTCTTTCTTAGAATAGAAATCAAACCAAAACCCACTTTAAGATGAGATGAAATCAGAATGGGTTTTAGTGACAGATAAAAAATGATTAAACAGATCTTGCTGGTTGGTATCTGTTACCTTTTCCTGTAATAAAGGAACAAATTTTGAAGGAGATTTCACCACCACCAACAGCAACACTTATAAGATGTTTCTAAAATTTCAGAAGAAAGACTCCATTTCAGCAACAAAAGAAGAAAAAGAAAGTCATCTTCTTCTTATCTATTACTATCTCTTTCTCTATCTTTTTTCACTTTCTCTTTCCTCTTTCAAAACCCTTGTTTCTTCTTTCTCTATTTTGTTGTTGTAGTAGTAATAGGCCTCTGTGCCTGTACCCTTCTCTGTTCTGCCATGTATGCGTGCAACATATAAAAAGGTAATAAAGTGCTCAAACCTCCCTTCTCCCTTCTCCCTTCTCTCTCTAGAATTTGTTCTACATTGATATGGGGAGGTACACTTTGAGCAAATGGAGATATAAACTAAAGTAGACCATTGGTATATATAGGGATACTTGTTGTATTTGGATAGCTAAAAAGTTTGCCTTTTGCCCGAGTCTTAAAAGTTTGCCTTTTGAATTTTTCCATTGTATTTCCATTACTTTCTTGGTACGCTTAAGTGCTTAATCAATAACTTCCTCCGTGTTGTCAACAAAAAAATTCCTCGGGAGAAATTACTCTCCGACGTGCTTCTTCGTCTATCGCTTTCCAATTTCCATCATCTAAAACTTTTAAAGAACCACAACTCTTTAATGTATGCTCTCGGACCGCATTTGCAAGCGGGGAGATTTGCTGTTTGGACTCCTTTTCATATAATTGACTTGCTGTTTGGACTCCCTTTTTCCAGAGTTGCACTTTGGACTCCCTTTTGACGGAATCACTCGGGAATATTCCGTCTTTATAGTTATAATTTAAATAATCCCCAGTTTACCCTTTTACAATCAATATTGCACTTTAGACCCCCTAGTTTATTCAACTCTTGTTCTTCTTCTTCCATCTTTAACTCATCTTCTTCTTTTCACAAACCCTAATCACTTGGAGAAGTTTTTTTAAATTATTCACTTAACTATATATATTAAGATCATAGGGTTTGTTACAACCTTATTGATATCAAGAGAGCTCTTTTTTTTAGCTCTTTTTCTGCCAATGTTGAAGAATCTGACCATTTACAATTTATTTGGTTTCCTTTCTGTGTTGGATGAAAATTTGATTAATTTTGCTTTCTTGATCATGTCTATGTCAGATAAGGGAGAAAATGATTTCTTGTTTGGTAACATTCTTTAAAGTGATCACAAATGCCTCTTTTGGACCAAATATCACTTAGATTTATTATGAGATATTGTCTGTGTTTTCTCTTTCTCTCTCTAGAAATTCTTTCAAACTGGAGACACAATGTGAAGATGACGGCGGTTCTGGTGGTTTTGACGGCGATAAATTTTCCAGGTCGCGGTTGCAGGTAGTGGAGGAATGACCGTCTCCTCTTGTTGACGGCAATAGATTCTTTCAAATCGATTGAGGAGAAATAGTAGTGCCGTCTCCTCTTCTTGACGGCAATAGATCGTTCATGGATTTGTTCAAATTCAGTGTAATTTGAATCACCAACCGACTGTAATTTGAATCACTGACCGGATCGTCCGATTCGTTCAAATTGTGTTCAAAATTAGAAATAATACCACTCGATTTCTCTGAAAGCACTCAAAAATTCTTTAACACACTTAAGGAAAAAAGCTTAGCACTTTATAAAACTTTAACTTACTTAAAAAAATTCTTTAGATTCTTGACGATCATGAAATAAATAAGTTTAGCAAAACCAGAACAAGTATCTGGATTCCATTACCCGATCATGATTTCAACCATTTATTTCCATTATTGATTCAGAAAATGTGTGAAGAGGAGTCGAAGAAGTTGTTCTTGGTGGAAATGGAAATGGTGATGGAGATGATGATGATGATGATGAGAGTTTGTTTGAATGTTTACTTCATATGGTTATGGTGATGAGCTCAAAAATAGTTTAGAGAAAGAAAGTGAACAATTTTAGAGAGAGAAAGTTTTGTTAAGAGGATTTGAAGATAATGATTTAGGGGTTAATAGTTGAAGGAAGAAATCCTATTGTGGGTTAACAACATAAGGTTAGGTTAAATAGAGGGTTAAATCATATTTGGGATATTTTCATTTGGTTAGGGTAAAATATTACTTTCACTCCCATGTAATTTAGAGCTTATTTAACTTTTTTATAGAAAAAGGGAGTCCAAAGTGCAACTCTGGAAAAAGGGAGTCCAAACAGCAAGTCAATTATATGAAAGGGAGTCCAAACTGCAAATCTCCCTTATATTAATTGGATATTTTTTCATAAAACTTTAATTTTTTGATTTCTTCCGATCATCGCATCATATGTGAGTTTCAAATAATAATTAAGAAGTAAAATATCTTCTTGTGCATACGATATCCGTGGAGTTTTTTTGGTTGTAGTCGGTCATAAGAATCATCAAATGTTCAGGGAATGTGTGGTGATTTTTTCTCAGTATCATCATTGCCTAATTCAACAGACGCGAAATCAGGAGACATCAATTCCATAAATCTTTCGTAGGACATTTGTTGCACATCTTAGGATCCATTATATGAAGAAATAGATAAAAATGAGAGGAAATGAAAAAATATGGGAGAGAGGGAAAGAAACTAGGAGAGAACGACAAAAATTATAGAGAGAATTTGAGAGTGTGAGAGTGGAATATGGGTTGGTTCTCTACTTATAGGGAACCAACCCAATTTTGGCCGTTGGATTTCCTCCAACGACCGTGGGGACTCCCCACATGACCGTTGGAATCCCAACAGTCATGTGGAGAGAAGCCCTCAGTCGACTCTTCATTCAGGGTCGACTAAGGAGCTCAACCTCAAACATTAGCGAACCAATCCAATTTTGGCCGTTGGATTTGCTCCAACGACCATGGAGACTCCTCGCATGACCGTTGGAACCCCAATCGTCATGTGGAGAGAAACCCTCAGTCGACTCTTCATTGAGGGTTGACTGAGGAGCTCAGCCTCAAGGGCCCTGGGTTGGACCCAAGGGGCTAAGACCCCACCATGGAATAGAGTTGCTTCTAACACTTAATAAAAATAGGTAATAATTCCGTTTTTTGAATCTCTATTGCAAAAACAAAAATGTATTAATAATGTGTTTATTATTTTGTGGGGGTAAAAAGTGAAAGAAAACGTACTCTATTAAGTTTAACTAACAGGGCCATGGTCTTGGGGGCCAGATTGGTAAATTAGATTTATTTCCTCCAACGTAAGGATGTTTTGTCTTAGCCTTGTTTGTCTTGCTAGTTTCTGCTACTGTCTATATTTTAGAAAAATACTTTGTTCATACGTAGATATTTAACTCATTATAATTTTGTTTTGTTGAAATTAATATAGTTATTGATGGAGAGACATTTTTACCTTTACGTCATCTTTACACAATTAGATTAAGTAGAACCACTGAGTACGACCACCGTCAAGAGGGAAAAGGGTTTTGTACTCTTCTACATTAGGTAGGTAAGGTATAACATATTTTCTGTTTACTTTTGCTTTTTAAGATCTCCATCTCTTCAAATCCCTCTTAATCCAATTCATAACTTGTTCATGTTCGGCGAAAACAAAGTACACCTTTTAAAAATAAGCCAGTACAATAATTATACATGAAGTAATAAAATAAAAGTACTATTAAAACAAAGAAATTAAAGGAAATATTTACCCTCAAGTCCGGAATTGTCGGAATTGTTGCTTTGATGGAAGCAGGTTGAATGTCACCCCATTTCGCTACAATCAAAGAGATGGTCTGGATCCATCATAAATGACACTATACGGGTAGCTGAGTATGTTCCATTTACCCCAATAGGTCGAAAGCTATCATCCCATTCAACTGTGAATTTAATAATCCTATCCTCTCCCCTTCTTAAGGATACTTTATGGTTCCGCTGCTAGACATCTTTTTACACTCTTCATTATATAAACATCGAAAGATGATAATGTCTAAATTGACTTTAGGTTATTATTCAAGATATTTAGATTCCTTATTTTAACTTCGAACTACTTCTTGTGATTCTGGGATAATACATGCAAGGAACTTATAAATCTCTCACACGCTGAAGTCAGTAAAGGGTTTTTGTAGTTAAAAAATTGAGTTGAAGGTCTGAGTTCTAGAGATCGAACTTTTGATTGATTGCTTGCCCAGTTTCAGGTGAATTTGTTGCTCTATATATGCTCGTTTAGCCGACTATACATGAGTGGTTGTGATGAGCCGGTGAAAATCCACCACCTTAAGATGAAACTAGTATTTCGTAGTCGTAATTAGATAAGTTTCTTTGTTTGAGTATATTTCGTATCGAGATGGATCGTGTTGTCGATCTTGTAGACTTCATAGGGCAAGTTTCTTACCGAGAAACTCTTCTAGTCTAAGTTACTTAGATGCTTAAGATATTTTTTATTCCGAATCTTGGATCAAGTCTGGACCTAACTAGGTTAGGAAAGTATTAGGCATGCTTCAAACTTCTCATATATCAGGACTTTGAGGTATCGATCCCACTTCCTCAGATCTCCTTTACATCTCCAAAATTTAGGGTAGACCTGATTATATTTAGAGTCAGGGTAGCGCTTAGGCGTATACGATATGTGTGTCGACCCCCCAATCTCGAGATTGGATAATAAACTCTTTTAAATTCATCTCGTCGGTGACTTGTCACTGGTTGACCTTTGAATTTTTGGTTCATTGGCTTATTAACCTGACCAACTGATGACCAATATTTGGATCATCAAAATCTTTTAAGTAACATTTAGATTTTTAGTGCTTAATAACACTTACAAAAATTAAAAACAAATACAACCCAAAACAACAAAATAGTACAAAAATAAAAACTATAATAGAGCGAAAATAAGAATTTATTTAACAATTGCCAGTCTCATAAAAAGTAAAAGGAAAAAATCGTAAAAAGTGAAGGCCACGTGATTCGAACTTGGGTCACTAACATGAAACTCACTTATAGTGCCATCTGAGGCCAAAAGTCTTCCGTTTTCAATCAAGTTTCTAAAAATGTATTCTAAAACCAAATATTTAATAGAAATAACCCCCTCGTGGTGGGGGCATGCGGGTGTCCTGCCTGCACCCTCCATCACACGACTATGTGATCAAACACAACACATTATAATTGTTCTTAGTGCATTATGAGCAGAAAATAAATTCGGACTGGGGTATCAAATAAATCCGTCTTCTTCTATTTTTTGTTTAACAAATTTTCAGCGTTTCGATTATCTTAAGACGTAAAGTTCATTTCTAGCAAGAGAAAGATCAAATCGAGTAAGAAATCAAGCATATTGGCATTCGATTAAGCTTCATTTGTAGTTTCTTTCTCTAGAACAATAATGTTACATATATCAAAATCAACTACAATTTTCGATTGATAGATTCACTTTGTCCATTTATAGCATGACAAAGAGAGTATGTGGATGACTCTTTTAATTTATAGTTTCACAAAATTTTGGTTATCGTGATTGATATGACCATATTCATTTTTAGGTTTTCTTTCTCTTAAAATATTGTATTTACTATATCACGTTATGAACTATCATACTACCAAAATAGTTGTTCACAATACATTATCTTTTCGTACGCATTTTTTCCGTGCTCCGTGTAAAAAAGGTGGAGGGTAATTCTATCATTTTGGACCTCCTGGTTGTCTTTTCCTTAGCCAAGACAGTATCATTATTCGTAATAATAATAATAATAATAATATTCCTTAATTACTTTTATTTTGTTCCTTATCCACAAAGGCCTTTCTCATCTTTTTTTTTTTTTTATGAAAGAAAGGCCTTTCATCTTAACAAAAAAAAAAAACAAAGGCCTTTCATATTTTGGAAGGTTATTTCTCTTCGAATTTTTTTAAGTTTATATTGAAGTGTTCACCAATGTCTACATAACCAAAATCTCTCGAAATGTCTATGATGTTATGGTTCAAACGAATAACGAAGGCATTGTGAAACATTTGAAATATCTATAACGAATAACACATACAATGGGTGGACATTTGAAATATTTGAAACTAATAGCACGGATATTCAAAGATATTTCAAATGTCTCCAACTAATAACACTTTTATTATATTCCTTAACCGAAATATCTTCAAAAGTCTTCCATATTTTAGAAAATTGTCTCTCTCCAAAACTGTTTAAGTTTACACTAAAGCGTTCACCAATGTTTATGAAATAAAAATGTCTCGAAATGTCAATGATCTTATGGCCCAAACTAATAACAAAGACATTATGAGACATTTGGAATATCCATAACGAATAACACATACACTGGGTGGACATTTGAAATATCCGCACTACAAATACGGATCTTGAAAGATATTTCAAATGTCTCCAACTAAGAACACAGACATCGATGGACA
>BEHA01000078.1:472225-492663 GCA_002897215.1 Eschscholzia californica subsp. californica | reverse complement strand
AAAAAACCGGTCAACAATTATAATAGGGTCCACTCATGTATGATGTCAAGTCACTTTCTTACCCATAAATGACATAACAAAGAGTCCCTTAACTGACACGTGCCTGCCCGCACTAAGGGTCATAAATGAATAACCAAATTGATGAAAGGGTTGCGCTAAAGACCTCGGCTGAAAATGTTGTAGGCTTCGAGATGAAACACAAATTGTGAGAGGTCTTATGTGTAACCCGGGCCTACACCATTTTATTGGGAGACCTTTAGCCCATCCCTTGATGAAATATGACTTGGGATGAATAGGACTAGAGTTACTGATTAAAACAGTCAAAAAGGGTTCATGTAGGGTCACTAATGAATTGTATTTGTGTCTTCAATGACTAAACTTGTGAAGCCATTGCATAATAATCTTATAAGTACAACAAATCTATCTGTACTAGCGAATAACAGACTAATTTTTTAATAAGATTCATAAATAGATAAAAAATAATTTACATAGGAGATAGTAAGCCAATCCGATTAAATAATTCCTCAAAAAAATCAATTGGGCTCGAATAATTGAAATAACATAAAACAATTTATATCAGAAGGGTTCCTCTAATTCAACTGAAATTATTACATAAATAAAAGGGAGACGTATCTAACCCTTTTGCATTGTTTAGGAAAACCATGATTTGGATATATCACTTAAATATGCATAGTTTTTAACTAAAACCCATGTGAAAGGCTTAAATCAAGACAAGAAGACTTCAATTATCTCAAGTGTAAAGTTATCCAATTCAACCTCTCTTATTATTATTTTTTTTCTCTCTTTTGTTTTCAACAATAATACTGTATTAAAGTCTCTTTTGTTTGTTCTTCTCACTTTGTTTACTTGTGTTTGTTTTTTTCTTGTTTATTTTAAAAATAATTTAGCATGTTCTTTCCTCTCTTCTCAAGACTTCATACGTCTCAAGCCAAAGATATAAACTAATAACACATTACCAACTCTCTTCTTTCTCTGTCCAGTCTCTAACTTCTTTATAAAAAAAAAAACCTAATAAGTAAAGAATTCTTAAATGCAACACAAAGTTGACATTCATTAATTTTGCATGTTTGTAACATAATAGAAAAAAAAGATTATGAGATACATGAATAACGCGACGAGTTGAAAAGACGAAAATTCGAAGATCAATAAGATTTTTATGTATTTAGAGTATCTCTCGTGTGGTAGTGTATTTGTTTCGTTGAATCTATCCACCACCATTGTTCTCTCTCTCCCTCTCTCTTTATTTCTATGGCCAGAAAGAGAAAGAAAAAGCAAAAGAAAGAGAGGTGTGGTTTGTAGCGGTACGATCGGTAGTGGTGGTTGTGTTAAGTTTGTGGTCATCCAACTCAAAACCAATTAGTAATGAGTGGAGATGACCTAGACTTTATATTCTTGGTTGTTAGATACCCCTTCTCCCATGTGGGACTATTCTCACCGTTTGGTTAATAGTGGTGGTTGTTAGGTCTACAATAGTGGGAGTGTGATCGGCGAGAGAGAGAAAAAACATGAATTTCTGCGTGACAAAATTGTTGATTGTTGGTTTAGTATATTGGTTTCTCGTCATCGTAGTTGATAATAAGGGTATGAATATTATCTAGTTACGACTATCAGATCCCAACATTAGGATCTAGTTTTAATCTTGTCTCTCGGATTGCCTTAGGTATTTAAAAAAATAAAGGGTCCTACGCTCCTAGCAACGATGCGTGTGGGCGCCTCTATATTAAGCGCCCAATATGCCCATAAATGCCCGTTCGCCTATGTTATGCGCGTGCGTGGTGCAAACCACTAAAAACATTGTCATTGTTGCTTTCATACTCTAGTATGAGAGAGCAAGTTATTATAAACACTTCGCTTTTCTTTTAATTGCCTGATGTGAGACTTTTCTTAAACATTTCACACCTTTCTACATTACATTTAAACTTCAAAAATTAATATCTTATTCAAATGGAATTAGTTTTTAGCAAACCAAAGATTGAACTTGAAGCCCTCGACCATACGAACTCAACGGTACATTTCTTGAGTTGTTTCCATAATCTAATGCCCTACTTTGGAAGAAGATGGGGTGTGTAGAGTAATATATGTTTTAAGTTAAGTATGTACAAGGGGTGGTGTAAATAACAAAAATGGGTCATTTGTATAAAATTTCCAACAAAATGATAGGGCATGTTAAATGTGAACAAAATAAGGTTCCATGTTCTTCTAACAGATGCTTATGGCCCCTCTGAATATCTCTTAGGTCCCATTTGTTTCTTGAATTATTTTTTTATTAGCCCTCTAAAGTATGACTAGCTTTCCATGTGGTTTTCTAAGTTAGGAGAAATGCCGAGATGACCCCTTTTGTTCTATATAGTGACTAAAAATATGAATTTTAACTTTCTAGTGTTGTCCTTTTTGTTAAGTTCATGGTTGTCCACATGAGTTCCTTTAGTAATAGCTAGAGTGGCTATAACAACCCCATGGAGCTAAGCAGTACGACTCGGAATCGGACTCGACTCGGCTCGACTAAGGTCCGACTCCGAGTCAGCCGAGTCACTCAACCGAGTCAGGCGAGTCACCTAGACTATAAGAAGTAATTACTAGTAATAGACTTTTTTCTTTTATTTCTAAAAAATATTTTGGTATCCCAAAGATTTTAATTTATTTTACCAAATATCAACTTAATTTGCAAGTTCCATAACTATTTAATATGTTTATCTTTTTAGTAATTATTTCTAATTAGGTAGGAACTAGGAAATAGAATATAAAAAATAATTAACATTCATACTTCAAAATAAAGAGAAAAACAGTCATACCCGAGCAAGACCCAAGTCTCGAGTCATATCCAAGTCAGCCTGAGTCAGCCGAGTCAGCCGACTCGGGAACTCGGTGAGTCTCGGCTCGGTGTATGGTCGAGTCCGAGCGGAGTCCGAGTCACTCGGCTGACTCGGCCGAGTCGTACTGCATAGCTATGGAGATTTGATGTTAAGTTTGCAATTGACAGTTTTATGAATCCGGATTAGAATGAGAATTGCCACCTCAAGACTTATCCACCCATCACCTCCTTAATCCCATCTCCTCACCTACCTATACATATAAACATTCACTCACTCCCTTTGTATATAGAAAGCTACTTTTACAGTAAATAAAGTTATAGAGTTTGTGTTAAGTAATAAAAGTAGATTTTGATTTCTCTAATTCTCATTTTCTATTTGAGTTACAACATACATAGTCACGACACGTTATTAGCACGATCTACAAGCGGGTAAAGAGATTCGGTTATAGACGAGGGGTTGTTTTGAAGGCTATCTGACGATCAAAGTAAGTTGTGTTATTACTTCTTAAATGTCGAATCTAACTAATATAAATTATGCAGCTCTTGACCCATCAGGAAGGAACTATCTTAATTGGGCTCTTGATGTTGAATCTCATTTATAAGAAAGGTATCTAAAGAAAACTATAATGAAACGTCTCAAAATCGTGCGATTGCAATGAATTTTATCCGACACCATCTATGTGAAGACCTAAAGTCGGAATATTTAATTATGAGAGACCCTCTATTACTGTGGATTGGTCTAAAGAAACATTTTGACCACTTAAAAAGAGTTATCCTTCCCAAAGCCCTCAATGACTTGCTGCACCTGAGACTACAGGATTTTAAAACTGTTTCTGAGTATATTTCTATTATGTTTAAAATAGCAACGAAATTGACACATTGTGGTTTTCCTGTTAGTGAAGAACAAATGTTAGGGAAAATATTTTCTAGTTTTCATGCTTCTAATGGAACTTGCAGAAACAATATAAAACACATGAACTTTAAATGTCATTCTGATTTAATTTCATGTCTTCTTGTTTCAGAATAAATCGGGAGGTCATAATGAAAAATTAAAAGCCTCGTCCAAGTGGATATTTAAAGGTATCTGAAACCTATGTGACATCTTTCTCTAATATGAGAAATGGACGAGGTGGCCGTGGAAACGATCACAACAGAAATGATAGAGGTGGTGGTTACCACTCTAGAGGGCGTGGTCGGAGTAACGATAATCAATTAGATACCAGAGATGATGGCTATCACTTTTGAAGACGTGGTCTTGGGAACAATCAAAATTAGAATAACAGAGATGGTGGTTACCACTCTGGTGGGCGTGGTCGTGGTCGTGGTTATAGTCGTGGCCGACGTGAACGTATGTACTAGACCTCATCCATCTAATAGACAAGATAAAGAAAAAAGGGCATTAAATGAACCACCTGAAATGTAAACTAAGTCATGTTATAGATGTGGTATGACAAGTCATTGACAAAAGACTTGTAAAATTGCAAAACATTTGGTAGATCTTTACCAAGCGTCGTTAAAGAAATCAACGACCAATACAAAAATGAATCAGATGGAGATAGATGGTCCCTCTTATAACACTAGATTGGATGTGTCTGATTATCTAGTTGATGAAGTGGAAATACATCATACTGAATCAGAGATCGAGATATTTCCCGTTGATTACGATAGTAATCCTGAAATTCCAAAGGATTGTGTCCCAAAAGGTGAACGAGATATATACGATAGTCGTTTTGATCATCTATCTTCCGTTGAATTTGACAAACTACTTGATGAAGAATTTTGACAAAGTGTTTGGTCAAATTTAATGTTTCTCAGAATAGTGTTATATTTGTATATATTGTTTTGTTTCTCTAAAATAGTGTGATATTATCATGTTCATATAATATAAATATGTTTAAATTATCTTATGTCTTATTTTTGTGTACACAGGGTATGGATTGTAGAAATACAATATTGAAAGATAATGAGGATATATGTGTCGTTGATAGCGGAATTACCAACTCTATCTTTTGAAATAATAAGTATTTCGGAACTTTGATGTTATACAAGGCTAATGCGATAACAATCGCTGGTTCATCTACTCTCCATTGAGGGCTCAGGTAGAGCTACTATAATATTACCATATGGTACAAAAAGATAGAGTTGGTAATTCCGCTATCAACCATTAGAGATAAACATGGTTATCACATTGAGATTATAGATGAAAATAATGAAGAATATTATATATTTTACTTCTAATTCCTTTAGAGAGAAGCATGATCTAGAGAGGATGGGTTATGTGTCACGTGAGATTGACTTTAAGATAATTGTGGCTTAACTCAAAATCTATATAACTTAATAGAGACATACGAAAGATTTAATATCAATTAAAACGAGAGAGAATGAAATGTATGGGAGAATGGGTGTGAGAAAGAAAGAGGTTGATTTACGCGCCCCACATTGCAGTTGTAGACGACCCTCAAAGACTAAAGTTTTCAGGGATCTACATGTAAATGGGGCGCCTAACAATAATATGGGTGCCTATAAGTCTTCCAAAAAAAGGGATCTTTGAAAAGATGCTATTTCTTATAATCTCAACTCTTGAATGAATTCTAATCAAATCTGAACCCTCAAACTTTGAGAAAGTGAATCCCAACCATTAGAGATAAACATGGAAGAGTAAATCTTGGCCATTGGGATGAGGGGGGAAATGTTGCAAATTAGTGCATCATCTTTCTTAAATCTGACTTGGTCAGAGTTTGTTTTACATTTCAGGAAGTCTTTTCTATTTACTACGAATATTAGTTGTGTTGGTTTATTTAGTTAATTGGTTAATGGAGAAATAGTAGGAGTCAAATCACTTAGTGGAGTAATAATAGGAGTCGGTTCAGCTCACTTGAGCTATAAATAAGTGTCTTGCAGTCCTAGTCGATTATCAATAATACAAGAGTTTGATTTCTATTTTCTCTTATCTTCTTTGTTGATTAATATAGAGATAAGTTTTGTTAAACTTCAGCTATTTTATTTGTTACATTCTGTTATAGTTCAGTTCTTAGTGTTCTGTTACATGGTATAAAAGCCTGGTTGCCAACCAAGTGTTTGATAGTATTACCCAACGAAGAAGGATTGTTGAGTTGTATTACTTGATCAACCAAGATGAGTGGAAGTAATGGTGGTTCTCAAATAACAATTGAGAATCTTGTCGGTACCAATTACCAATATTGGCGACTATGTATGGAGGCTTACCTTCAAGGACAAGATTTGTGGGATCTTGTTTCCCGTGAAGAGATAATTTCCGATGATACTCCTAATCTTGGTGATGCAAGAAAAAAATGGAAGATAAAGTGTGGGAAGGCCTTGTTTGCACTCAGAACTTCAATTAGTAAGGACTTTATTAATCATGTTCGTGACTTGGATTCTCCAAAGAAAATCTGGGATACTCTAGTAAGACTATTTACCCAGAAGAACACAATGCGGCTGCAATACCTTGAGAATGAATTTGCTTCCCTCACCCAAGTTAATATGTCCATTTCTGATTATTTTTTAAAGGTTAAGAATGTGTTTGCAGAAATTTCTGAGTTGGACAGCGAATAACCTATAAGTGATGCAAGGTTACGACGTTACTAAATTCCCGGTCTAAAGAAAGAATTCATGCCTTTTATTTCATCTATTCAAGGGTGGGTGAGTCAACCGTCTATTGTTGAGTTAGAGAATCTTCTCCCCAACCAGGAAGCCTTGGTTAAAGAAATGTATGGGAAGAACTCCTTAGATGTCGAAGATGTATTAATTGCCAAAGACAAAGGGAAGTTCAAAAGTGCTGGAAACTACACTTCAGTTTCTGTTAAACTGAATAAAGCTGAAGTGGAGTCAACAAACAGCTCCAAGTTGATATGTTATAAATGCGGGAAGGTGGGACATATGAAGTTGAACTGTCGTGCAAGGGTTATTTACAAAAGGTGCGGCAAACCAGGGCATATTAAGCCAAATTGTCGTGTTAGGATTACAGAATCAGAGGCAAATGTAGCACAAGAAAACAGTGATGTTGATGAACCAAATTGGGATCATTGTTTTTCTATTGAGGTTATAAATGAACTAGAGAACATGAATTCTATTATGCACCAAAATGGAGCAAGTATCGATAAAACCAACACTATAAATTACCAAAAGGACTGGATTGTTGATTCGGGTTGCTGACATCATGCTACTGGTGATGCTACATTACTTTCAGATCTTCGTCCTCGTTCGAGAAAGCAAGTAATTGTGACAACTGACAATTCATTACATCCTGTAATGAAAGAAGGCCAGTTCAATGTTAAGGCTACTGATTCAAATGTTGAAGGTCTTACTCTTGAAGATGTGTACCAAGTACCAGGGTTAAAGAAGAATCTCGCCTCAGTTTCGCAAATCACTGATTCAGGTAAGTATGTTTTATTTGGTCCAAATGATGTTCAAATTATTGGAAATTTGAAGCGTGTTGATGGTGATGTTTTACTCACTGGAAAGAAGATAAATTCTCTGTACATCTTATCTGCTAAGGAAGCCTATGTTGAGAAGACAAGTAAAAATACTAGTGTTTCACTTTGGCGTGCCCGACTTGGGCATGTTGGTTATCAATTGTTGTAACAAATATTGAAGAATAGACTACTTGAAGGTGTTGCTTCATTTAAAACAACACATCATGATCTGGTTTGCGTCGGTTGTCAATATGGCAAATCTCATCATCTTCCATTTCAGAAATCAACTAATCGTGCATCATCTATGTTCGAACTTGTACATTCTGATCTCTTGGGACCAACTAAAACACCAAGTTGTAGTGGTTTCAGATATATGATGATTATTGTTGATGATTACTCACGTTGTAGTTGGGTGTATTTTTTGAAGAACAAGATTGAAGCTTTCTCTAATTTTATGCAGTTCAAGAAGACTATAGAGAAGAAATTTGGGTCAGTTTTAAAGTGTTTGCGCATTGATAATGGGGGTGATTTCAATCTCATGAGTTTACTAAATTTTGCGAGGATCATGGTATTCATCGCCAATTAACATGTCCAGATACCCCACATCAGAATGGAGTCGCTGAGCGCAAGTTGGCGCACCTAACAACAATGATTGTATCTTGGCTACATGATAAAAATCTTTCCCGAGAGTTGTGGGCAGTAGCTATAAAGTGTGCTTGTTATGTGATCAACCGACTACCGCCATGGCCAGGTACATCAACATCTCCTTTTGAGATGTTATATAGTACCAAACCTGATGTGAGTTTCAAAATATTTGGTTCTCTTTGCTACGTACATATACCTAAATATAGTCGAACTAAGCTTGACCCAAAAGCAATCAAATGTGTTTTTCTTGGTTACGATGATCACAGGAAAGGCTGGAGATGTATGGACCCAGATACTAAGAAGATAATTACATCTCGTGATGTTGTATTTGATGAAGTGTCTACTTTATATCAAACTCCTGCCCATGGAGAAACTCCTGATTATGTGCCACTTATTGAGTCAAATCTTGACTCATTTCCTACACAAGTGGACTCCACTGAAAGGAGGAGATTAGATTCTCATTCACATGAAAATGCTGAACATAGTGAAGTTACGGTACGAAGAACGTCAAGGCAAACAAGATTGCCTAATCGTTTAAACGATTATGAAGTACAATTAAATGAATGCACTATTACTTCTTGTTTTATGCTTGAAGACACATTTGATAATGAGCCTACATCATACCGTGAAGCTCAAGGAAATGTTGATTGGGAAGGTGCAATGAAAGACGAAATTGCAGCCCTCAAGAAGAACTCAACCTGGGATCTTATTACATATAAGTGGTTTTACAAGCTAAAGAAGGCAGCAGATGGGACCATTATAAAGCACAAAGCTCACCTAGTTGCTCGTGGGTTTTCTTAACAATATGGCTTTGATTACGAGGAAACCTTTAGTCCCGTTGCAAAGATGGTCATTGTTCGAACTATCATTTCCTTGGCCGCAAACAAAGGTTGGAAACTTTGGCAATTCGACGTGAAAAATGCATTTCTTTACGGTGAATTAGACCGTGATATATATGGAACAACCACCCAGGTTCGCCTCTGAGAAGTTTCCTGATCATGTATGTCGACTAAAGAAGGCACTTTATGGTCTCAAACAAGCACCTCGTGCTTGGTATGGTAAGATAGCTGAGTACTTCTTATTTTGTGGGTTTTCCTCATCAAATTCAGATCTTAGTCTCTTTGTTAAGGTGAAAGGTTCATTGTCCACAATGATTCTTCTTTACGTGGATGATATGATAATTGCGGGAGATGATAAATCTGAAATCGTACGCCTTCAAGACGATTTATTTACTCGTTTTGAAATGAAAAACTTGGGTGAAGCTAATTGCTTTCTTGGTTTAGAACTAGAAAAAGTAAATGGTTATTTTATGTCCCAAAGAAGTTATGCTATGAAAATCTTGAAACGTTTTGGTATGGAAAATTCAAATTACACAACCACTCCCATGGATCTAGGGATGAAGCTACAAAAGAATGAAGGGAAATTCCTAAGTGATGTGACCGAGTATCGAAAACTTGTGGGGAGTTTGTTATACCTAACAATCGGTCGCCCAGATATGGCTGTGACAAAACGGATACTACGGTATGTAAAAGGAAGTTTAAATTACGGATTATCCTAGCAACAAAATGAAGGTTTTTCTTTTTACAAGGATATGTTGATGTTGATTGGGTTGGGGATGTAAATGATAGACGTTCAACCTCTGGTTATTGTTTCAGTATTGATTCAGCAGTCATATCTTGGTGCAACAAGAAGAAAAATACAGTGGCATTATCAACTGCAGAAGCTGAATATGTTGCAGCCACACTAGCTACCCAAGAGTGTATCTAACTGACCAAAATTTTCCAGGATATTAATTAAGGTTTAAGTCTCCTTATTCCCATCTTTTGTGACAACGAAAGTGCAATTAAACTTGTTGGAAACCCAGTGTTTCATGCTCGAACGAAACATATTGCTATTCACTATCATTTTGTTCGAGAGAAGGTACTAAATCAAGAAATCGAGTTACATTCAGTACGCAAAAATGAACAACTTGCAGACGACTTCACGAAGGCACTCTCTGAGGTTAAGTTTGAGGGTTTCGAGCAGCACTTGGTCTAATTGATAGAGAAAAAGCACTAAGGGGGAGTGTTACAAATTAGTGCATCATCTTTCTTAAATCTGACTTGGTCAGAGTTTGTTCTACATTTCAGGAAGTCTTTTCTATTTACTACGACTATTACTTGTGTTGGTTTATTTAGTCAATTGGTTAATGGAGAAATAGTAGGAGTCAAATCACTTAGTGGAGTAATAATAAGAGTCGGTTCAGCTCACTTGAGCTATAAATAAGTGTCTTGCAATCCTAGTCGATTATCAATAATACAAGAGTTTGATTTGTATTTTCTCTTATCTTCTTTGTTGATTATTATAGAGATAAGTTTTGTTAAACTTCAGCTCTTTTGTTTTTTAAGTTCTGTTATAGTCAGTTCAGGACCGTGCATGACTGAGAATTTTGGGGCCATGTGACAAATTTGAATAAGGACTTTTCGAACAATAAAAAAATTACAAGTAGAAGTTAACCAGAGTGTAAGATACTTTAACAACAAAAACACGAAATTTATAGATGAATCCAAATGTATTTCGAAGAAATTAGTTACAGAAAAAAAATCATTTTGTAGGAAATCTATTCAAAGAATCCACAATCACTCGCGAACAAAAAAGAAATCTAATTATTATATCTTAGATTAAATGTTTATAAATACAATAACACAATGAAATTTCTACTCTAATTGATTATTGGCATTTTAATATAACATCGTATTGAATATTTAGTTTTCAAATTATTAAATATGACTAGTCCCAAATAAAAGTAATTTATTCACAAAAAAAGGCGCGATAGAGCAGAATTTAGGAGTTAGTTATAGGTAGAGGAAAAAGAAAGGGACTTCAGCAACCACCGGAATCGACCCCGCCCCACTTGGATAGGGGTGGGAATTGGTTCGGGTCAGTCCGGTCGGGTTCATGTCATTCATCGGGTCGGGCCGGTCGTGCTTTTAAACTCCCTGTCCATTCGGGCTTCCGGGTTTAATCCGGCGGATTATTTAAAAAATCCTAGTGTCCAAAATCCGTCCAAGTCCATCAAATTTTTCGGGTTTCTCGGGTATCGGGCGGTCGAATATCGGGTTTTCACCGAAGTTTCAAAATTTTTCGGTCGAAATGACCAAAATATTTCTATTTCGATGGTACCGCAATTTCTATCGAAATAAAATTTAATTAAGTTTCTCTTAACAATGTTGTGTCAAGGGCACTCCGTACTTGGACAACAATATATGTATACATATCTATATTATACACTTCAAATACTTTAAAAATATATCTATATATATGTTATATATGCATACATAAATACATACAAGCAAGCATACATATAATGTGCATAGGTATTATCGTATAAATGGATGACATTATTAAGCGGGTTATGTCGGGTAAAGATTATCGGGCAGACTCGGGCGGGATGTCGGGTAGCACTTCAAAACTCGTACCCGACCCGTTGATTTCATCGGGTCGGCCGGGCTAAAGCCACCTTCGGGTTTCGGGTACCCGCTGGCTCTAACGGACTTGGGTACCCGTGACGGGTTTCGGATTTACGGACTTTTTTCTCAGCTCTACACTTGCATGAGCTAAGAGGCTTCACATGTTCATTATAGAGCTCTATCTATATAGTGGGTGTTATCCAGACCTCTAAGAGAACTAGGCCCCTAATGGTGGGGGCTCAGTGATTCCACGGGCCTAGTTCAGTTGTTAGTGTTTTGTTACAGAAAGATACCCTCCTCCATTATGATATAGGTATAAGTTATCTTTTTTTTTTTGTTGAAATGTATTCATATATTAAAAGACTAAGAGTCATTACAAGGAATGAAAATATTATTACAGTAATTTTAACAAGAAAGTGAGGTACGCTCTTCCAAGTCTTGGATCTGTTCTTTTTCCTTGCCCATTTTGCTAGAGAGTCTGCTTGGGTGTTGAGTTTCCTGCTGGTGTATTGAAATATAACCGCTTCAAATCTGCTTTTCATTTCCTTCATTTTCTGGAAGTGGCACTTGGATTGCCATTGTACTTCGTGTTTTTTGTCTAGTATGTTTTTTTATTACATTTATATTATCACTTTCCAGTATGATATTCCGAAAGTTTTGATATTCCGCCAAAAAGAGGCCATTAAGAATTGCTACAGCTTCACTCTCTTCACTGCTTCTACATCTAGTGGTAGATATGTGTGCTGCTATAAATTTCGATTCTGGGTTGTGAACAATAAGGCTGATTCCAGAGGTAGATTGATTATTTGTAAAGGAAGTATCGAAATTTATTTTCACGAAGTTCTGTTTTGGAGGATGCCATTGTTCTAGGGTTTTTTGTTTAATTTGATCTGATTTATTCTGTGATTCAGGAAAGGTTAATATCATATTTATGACCTTATCTAAGTTGTTGATTTCATGTTGGAAACAGTGATCACAACGAATTTTCTAAATAATCTACAAAATAGTTGCGTAGTGAATATTGTTTGCCGTTTTGTTCTGATCTGGCGAATTTTGCCAGGAGAAGGAGGGGATGTTCTCAGCTATAAGTTATCTTTCAGTAAAAAAAAAAAAAAAAAAGTTGGACTACGGGAAGGGTAAAACCATTGGATATTAGAGAAAAAGAAATTTGGTGGTAAACGTAAGCAAATAGAAGAGGGAGTAGAGAAAGAGAGCTTCATTGCCCAAAAGAAAAGGTAATCGTTGCTGCTTTCTTTCCCCAAATCAAAGTTAATATTTAGGTTACCGATTTTGATCAATCTCAAGAAGTGGGTCTTCTCAATAGAATTTTAGTTTCTATTTATCTGGTCTTAGTTTTTTCTTTCCTTTTCTTGTTCTTGGGTTCTTTTATTTGATCACTAACTTCTTAAGGTCTATTTATTGAATTAATTTTTTTCAATCCACTTAAGATTTTCATTTTTAATGTCTCAATTAAACCCTAAACTTGTTCTTTTCTATTATTGAACTAAAGTTACCTTCTTTGAGTTGGGAATTTCTCTTAACTATTTGAAGCTATTTGTTGCAGTAATTTGAAGAAAGATGACTAGAAGTTACTTCAAGCAAGAACATGATCTTGGTAGGAATTTTATTTCTATTCCATCTATTATCATCAATTGTTTTTGTTAAATTAAAACTGATTTTATGTATAAATATTGTTTTCTTACTGTAATTTTCAGAGAAGAGGAAAGCTGAAGCTGCAAGGATTAGGGAGAAATATCCGGATAGAGTTCCGGTGAGAATTTCGATTAATTCTTCCTTAATTGTATTATCTTGCTCTTTTGATTCATTGCTTATGATGGGGTATCATTGTTCTTTATCATTGTTCTAAGTAGCTCTTTTAATTGCCCTAACATTGTATATTTATGTTAATTAACTACTGCATCGGTTTTATTATAGGGATTGTGATTCCTTAGAAACAACAATTCTAGGGTTCTTTTTAATTCCTTATTTGATTTGGGCAACCTTTAAAGGAGCTGAGTGATTATTGTCATAAAAAATGTTCAGATAGAATGTTTAATTTGTCTTGGAAACTATATTCTTTCTCGATGAATTATTGTATTTTGTATGTGTAGATATTGGATTTAAAGATCGTTTCGCTTTCTTGTTTGTAAAGGAAATGTTTGCTACTTTTGGTATTTCTTTTTCTTATGTTTATGAGTATTCAAAGAATAGATGGAATTAGCTCTTGTTGGTTCCTATGTTTCTACATGATTAGGCTTTTTAGGGTTAAGAATTTTTGCGGAAGATTCGCAGACCTTAGTGAACTCTTGAGGTTTTAGGGTTTTCTAGAATCTATACAAGGAGCATTACTGCAATTGATAAGATTTATGATTTTGAAGTTGGAACGAGGAAAAGGGAAGGAGTGTTGTTTGATGTGTGTGTCTTCCATTGATGCTATTTTTTTGGTTGTTAATTGAAAGAAGTTTTCTGGATTAGATAAACAGATAATCGGCTCTCATTAAAGCTAGGGATATCTTTTCTAACAAAAGGATTGAGAACTCTAAATGTTGAAGTCCTTATTTTTGAAGTTCTCTTTAATGGTGGAAAAAAAAGGTGTAGGAATCGGTAATGACGCAAACCGAACTCTCTTAGCGAAATGTGGATTCCATAAATATAATCAGTTGAAATGTTTCTTCTGAAAAAATCCTAAAATTTTCTCATATTTACACTTTCACTTCTGTATGGCACACCGAATGTTATCGAATATACTATAGGCTCTCTTCGAAATTTCTGTCAGCACTCACATTTTAGTTGCAATGCCACAAGGTTTGAACCGTTTCTTCAATTACAGTCGCCAATCCCGTGTCAAAATTAAGTATCAAATCAAGGCACAGGAGGTGCCTGTAGCAATTCGAGGGTGCCTATGGATTATCATGAATGTTATTTGTCATATTTTTCTAGCTGAGCTTCAGCATATGTATGATCCTCCATTCCTCTTTTCACTTCTTATGTATTGGTTGACCATAGTGGTTGCTACTTGCTGCTAAATCACCCGTCACTGGCTTATGATATGCATGGTTCATCCATTCCATTCCATTCTAATTTCTATTAATCACATTTACTTCTTATATTAAGGTGATCGTGGAGAAAGCTGAGAGGAGCGATATTCCAAACATTGACAAGAAAAAGTAAGTGTGCAAATCGCTTCTGATCTGTGGGTTTTTTTGGGGGGGAAGTGAATAGTTTTTGTTGTTCTTCATGACTTTTTTCCAAAACTTTTCTTCCTTAATTGTGAATTAGGAAGATGAACAAGTACCCAAGAAAAGGAGGCACTGCTTATAGTTATCCCCAGTATGTACGGGTTCATAGCCCAATGGTTCTGTATCCCCTCTAAGGACCAAGGTATCTTGGGTTCGAGTCATGTGACAGTAGTTTACCTTTTAGATTTTCTTTCCTTGGGTAGTTGTTGATGTACTTTAGCGTCTACTCTCATGCCCTTTAGGGTTTTGGACCTCTATTTCATGGCCTTCATGGCAGTTGCAATGTTTCGTATGTTTCCAACGGTTTATGTGCTCATCTCATCCTCGTATGTATCATAAAATATGATATTACTCTGATTACACATGTTATGCATTATGATAAAATTCACTCGAATATGGATATCAGGTATCTCGTACCAGCTGACTTAACAGTAGGTCAATTCGTCTATGTAATTCGGAAGAGAATCAAATTGAGTGCAGAAAAGGCTATCTTCATATTTGTTGATGATGTTCTCCCACCTACGGGTAATATACACTTCATCATTCATCCTACTATTTCAAGTAATCTCTTCGTCACTACTATCCTTCTGATCTTTAATTTTTCTTATTGCAGGAGCAATAATGTCTTCCATTTACGAAGATAAGAAAGACGAAGATGGGTTTCTTTATGTTACTTACAGTGGCGAAAACACATTCGGCTTCTAATTTTTAACCTCACATACCCATATGGCCATATATATATATGCACAAATACATCCGGTCTGGGTGGTACTAGTAGTAGTTAGTAGTAAAAGAAGCATAAATGTTCCTAGGTATGTGTATAGCTTCAAACTAGCGACCTTCAGAAACTGTGACAATGCTTCAAGTGATTCATCTCCTATCAATTTCATTTTGCTTAAACCCTTTTCGCTGTCTTTCTTTTGGTTCATTGATCTCTTTTTCTTTTCTATTGTTAATGGTAGATTATTTATGATACGAAAATAGTGTGACGTAGTGATTTTTAATGCATGAATCAACATGAATCAGAGAATTCTAATCAAACCCTTAGCTTACCTAGATTTAAATGAAATGGGGGTGTTCTATTGATGGTCCTCAAAGTGTTACTTACACCCCATTATCTCGTATTCCCCAAAAAAAGAATCACTCAGGGGGGCGCCAATAACACATGTGCTGCATAGATATCACCATTTATTGCTTTGATAACATTGTTAGAGTCTCCTTCTACTATCAGGTTCACACAATTCATCTCTATGGCCAATGTTACAGCTTGAAGTGCGGCCATAGCTTCCCCTCATCTACTGTCCTGCATAGTTTGATTGAGGATTTCTCTGCAATGCATGTAGAGAGAGAATCATGTAATAAAATCTCTGTTGCTGCCGCTTCAGCTACCCTGGTGAAAGATACATCAAAGTTACATTTGATGACATTTTGAGGAGTCCAAGCTTTCTGTGTTATAACCGGGGGCTCCTTTTCCTTCGTAATGAGAGTTTTTTGTACCAAGACAAAACTATGAATCCTCTCTATACAAGAGGTTTCTGAAGGTGTCCGTGATTGAAATATAGTTCACACCTGATTTTCCAGATAATCCACCAGGCTGTTATAATATATAAAGAAATGTGCGGTTTGGTCCGCTAAAGATCGCTAAAGATAGAGAAATGTCATTCTTAATTATTCTGTTATCCCTCTATAATCTTTACTAGGTTTTTGCCGTGTCCCTAGGACGCGATAGATCGCTCTTGACTAACGCCGTAACATTCTCAAATTCTTCATACAAATTACAAATTTCGACAATCGCAAAGAATAGAGTGAAATATAATTGAAGATAATAAAGAGAGTAATATAATCCTGTGGATATTGTAACTTATTGATGAGTCATGAAAATGCCTCATTTGAATCTCTTAACTCGGGGTTAGTTAGTCAATTTTGAGCAGTTACTCTGATGAATTGCTTGTTTCTCTTACTCAGGTGGTTTCTATGGAATTGAGCACAGAAAACGGTTAAAAACGAGAGAAAGACGCACGAAAAGGCAATTTGGTCATTTGGATATTCTGGTAATTAGGTCAATATTGATAATCGGGTGAAAAGTAGAGTCTGAGACGAGCCCATGGGTGAAAACAGAAGTCGAATCGGAGTCCCGATGAAAGATATAGACCGGGTCAAAGTTTGGTCAAATCAGGACTATCAGTGACACGTGGCTGCAGATGGGGACGTTTGTATAAAGTTTCGGTACAATGGTCGGGCTCTATCAGGGAATTCCGGTGTACTTTTGAGGCCTGATTCCATGTATTGAGTTGCAAGATAATGTAAGGTTACCCTCCAATCTAACAACTGAGTCAGCTCCATGAACACATCGTCATCATTAAATTGCGTTTTGGATTTTTCTTGATGGTCCGCGAAGCACAGAATTTTCCCTTGATGCCAGATATTAAAACACGGGATTCTAAGGAGTACACTACAGTGCTCTTGGACTCCGAGGTGGGTTGCAAATTCTATTTCTGCTCCGAGATGCATGGAATCTACTCCGTTGACAGCTAACACACGGTTATAATTGATTTGCTCCCAGATTTGAGGATTTTCTTTCCTCTCCTTCGTCTCTTATCTCTTTTAAATGGAAACTGTTCAACACAGTTTGAGAGAGAGACCCGAGAGAGATTCTCAACTAAAATAGAGCAAGGTCCACCACCCTTTGGTGTAACGGTTGGACACCCCTCTTAAGACCATGAGGTCGTGGGATCGAGTCTCGGTGGAAGCAGTTGCCATCAAGATTTATCCTATGTAATGTAGGCTATGAATAATGTAATAATTTGTCGGGCTTTAGGCCTCTTCGTTGTCGGGCTTTAGGCCTCTTTCAGTCTCAGTTTAAAGTAGGCGGTTATCGTGCTCATTACATCTCTATGATGCATCAATGCCTTGTAACGACTAACGTAAACCGTAGTCGAATTCTCAAAAAAAAAAAAAAAGCAAGATTGAAGATCATATAATCAAGGGAGATATTCGGATTGAGGGCATAAGTGGTCTCTATATATTATGGTATGTGGGAAATCCGATTATTTCTCTCTTTCTCTCGTCTTTAACCTCTGAATATTTGTAGTAGAGAGAGAAAGTGAAGATTGAAATAAGATCTCGGGTGAGGAAGATAACACATGAGTTGATTGGAAAGTCAGAGAGAGAAAGAGAGATATTGGTGAAGATTTTGAATGGGATTTTTATAGCCGGAGATTCTCAAATTATAAAAAAAAAAAAAGATTTGGTTCGGCTTCTTCACTGGATATAAAAACAAAGTTACTTCTTCTATCAAAAGGAGCTCGGTTTTGGGGACAGGAAGAGAGTTTCTTTCGATTCTTCTCCTTCTCTAGGCTTGAATGAATTAATTTTAAAGAGAGAAGGAGAAGAATAGTAACTGCTAGTGAGAGAAAGTGAGAAACAGAGTGGTGAGTGAGAGAGATTAAGAGAGAAACAGAGAGTAATTTGTATAGAGAGAGAGAGAGGAATGTATCTTAATTCTTTGTTTAATACAATCTTCAATTTCTTGGTTTTAGTTGATTTGTATTGAAAAACAAAAAGAGTTAGAAGAAGTTTAAAACAGTAGAGAGAGAAAATAGTTGGGGAAGATGAGAAAATTGAATGGAAAATAATTTTCCCACAGAGAAAATATTTCCGAGAAGATGAGAAAATCGTTTTCCCTAAGGGTCTGTTTGTCTGGAAAACAGTAAAAACAAAAGGAAAAGTGGAAAACTGCTCCTTAGGGTGTGTTTGGCTGCAGACAGGAAATCATTTCCAGCGAAAGTTTAGTTTTCTCCCTATTTCTCTTATATTCTTTATATGTACTTTAATCTCGTATTACGATTATCTAATCCTCTAATCTAGGGTCAATGATACAACCATATTCAAAATCTTAATCGAGTTTCAACGAAAACATCTCCCGGAATTAGGATAGTTCGTTATCCGAAATTCTGAGTTATAAAAAGAAAGTGATTTAATTTGACATAATATTTATTATTAAAAATGATTTTATGTGGTGAATTTAGAAACCTTAGTCTCTCTCTCATTTCAATTCTCCCCATTTGAGTTCCTTGTATCATTTGTATTTATTTTCATTTCCGTTATTTTATTTTAATATTTCATTCATTTTAAAACCAAAATCAAAACATTTGAAAAATCTTATTACTTCCTAGTTTTAGAATAAGTTCAACTAGTCTCTGAGGAACGAACCGGTCTTTCCGGAAATATTACAACTTGACACTCGTGCACTTGCGGGTGTAGACCTATTTAGGGTAACCTTTCTAGGCCCATCACTTATTTAGTGGAAAGATTCCAGCAACAGACTAATTTAGTGGAAACGTTTGTTGGAAAAATCGTGAGAGAGAAAAGTAGAATGAGAAGAAAGTGAGTAGTTATTTTAGGGACTGAGCTGTTTTAATATAATAGATATTCTAACCGTATTTAATTTTTTTAATTAATGACACTATTACCCTTACCTTTTGAGTTTATTTACATAAAGAAGGATTTATACCAGTCGTCGGATGTGATCTCTAACAAGCTCCCACCAAAATGGACGGCTAGACTTATCTAAAATAACCACTGACCTAGTTTTATATATTCAAATATGCCCATTTAGAGTTTTTTGCCATTACAATAACTTCAATTTTAATTATTGTTTAAATAAAATAAGTTGTCGAAATCAAATAAGTTTTAAAATATGATAAAACTTACTTGTTTAGAGAACATATGCCAAGTCTTTTCAAGAAAACAGTATCTCTACGTTAACACGTCTTCTAAAGAAAAACAGTCGATTCCAATAATCATCATTTTTCTATTTTTTGAAAAATGTTTGTAGATAAACAGATACGATCAATACAACTATTCAGTGGATTCAGCAATGGAAGCCTTTAGAAGAAGAAACTATCAACCTTTTAAAATTCTGTGGTTCTTGTGGAAAGCCAGATGCGAAAAATGCTTTACAACGAATAAACAAAATCCTTTACAAATAATTGAAAGGATTATAAACACATCGACGACTCCACTAAGTACTGAGCCTAGTATCATCAAGAAATGTAAGGAAAAAACAAATACCCAGACATGGAGACCTCCATCGACACCATATATAAAGATTAATGTAGAAGCTTCATTCGTCAGTCTTAATGAACAGGCAGGAATTGGTTACATCATACGAGATGCAGAGGCTAACTACATAATAGCGGTGGCAGACATTGCTCGAGGACAACATGCGGAAGAATGCGAAAGCTTGGCAATATTATCAAGTCTCAAAGATGCTTTGCAACTGCAAATTCAGTACGTGCACTTAGAAAGTGATAATCAAGCAATAATCTTAGCGCTCAACGGCAAGGGAGTAAATCTTCACTGACAAACACAAAGAATTATCCAACAGATTAAAGACATCAAGGACAAATTTACAGGCACTAAATTCACTCATATACCCCGTAATTGTAACACTTATGCTGATGCATTAACTAAATGGGGTCGTACCCATGGTCATTAGAAAATTTGGCATGACGTTCTTTCTTTATTTTCAGATTTCTAGTCGGTTTGTAATAGACTCTGTTTTGCTTTAATAGTAATACCTTTCATCAGAAAAAAAAAAAATCATCATTTTTTATTTTGCGAAAACATATCCGTTTTATTGGAACTTTTTTCGATATATCAAATTCAAATTTGGCAGGACAAGTCACACTTTGCATGTTAGATGCATGCACTTAAATTAGGAAATAGTTAAAGTAAGAGGGAGTTGGGTTGTTTCCAGTGGTTAAATTGGGTGATGTAGAACGCAGCGGAATTAAAGAAGATGATAAAATAAACGAAGAACGATTAAAATAAAGAT
>BEHA01000078.1:433110-471425 GCA_002897215.1 Eschscholzia californica subsp. californica | reverse complement strand
ATCGGATATTCTATAGGCTCTCTTCGAAATTTCTGTCAGCACTCACATTTTAGTTGCAATGCCACAAGGTTTGAACCGTTTCTTCCATTACAGTCGCCAATCCCGTGTCAAAATTAAGTATCAAATCAAGGCACAGGAGGTGCCTATAGCTATTCGAGGGTGCCTATGGATTATCATGAATGTTATTTGTCATATTTTTCTAGCTGAGCTTCAGCATATGTATGATCCTCCTTTCACTTCTTATGTATTGGTTGACCATAGTGGTTGCTACTTGCTGCTAAATCACCCGTCACTGGCTTATGATATGCATGGTTCATCCATCCGATTCCATTCTAATTTCTATTAATCACATTTACTTCTAATATTAAGGTGATCGTGGAGAAAGCTGAGAGGAGCGATATTCCAAACATTGACAAGAAAAAGTAAGTGTGCAAATCGCTTCTGACCTGTGTTTTTTTTTGGGGGAAGGGAATAGTTTTTGTTGTTCTTCATGACTTTTTTCGAAAACTTTTCTTCCTTAATTGTGAATTAGGAAGATGAACAAGTACCCAAGAAAGGAGGCACTGCTTATAGTTATCCCCAATATGTACGGGTTCATAGCCTCATGGTTTTGTATCCCCTCTAAGGACCAAGGTATCTTGGGTTCGAGTCATGTGAGAGTAGTTTACCATTTAGATTTTCTTTCCTCGGGTAGTTGTTCATGAACTTTAGGGTTTTGGACCTCTGTTTCATGGCAGTTGCAATGTCTCGTATTGTTTCCAACGGTCTATGTGCTCATCTCATCTTCGTATGTATCATAAAATATGATATTACTCTGATTACACATGTCATGCATTATGATAAAACTCACTCGAATATGGATATCAGGTATCTCGTACCAGCTGACTTAACCGTCGGTCAATTCGTCTATGTAATTCGGAAGAGAATCAAATTGAGTGCAGAGAAGGCTATCTTCATATTTGTTGATGATGTTCTCCCACCTACAGGTAATATACACTTCATCATTCATCCTACTATTTCAAGTAATCTCTTCGTCACTACTATCCTTCTGATCTTTAATTTTTCTAATTGCAGGAGCAATAATGTCTTCCATTTACGAAGATAAGAAAGACGAAGATGGGTTTCTTTATGTTACTTACAGTGGCGAAAACACATTTGGCTTCTAATTATTAACCTCACATATACATCCGGTCTGGGTGGTACTAGTAGTAGTTAGTAGTAAAAGAAGCATAAATGTTCATAGGTATGTATATAGCTTCAAACTAGTGACCTTCAGAAACTGTGACAATGCTTCAAGTGATTCATCTCCTATCAATTTCATTTTGCTTAAACCCTTTTCGCTGTCTTTCTTTTAATTATTTATGATACGAAAATAGTGTGATGGAGTGATTTTTAATACATGAATCAGAGAATTCTGATGGAACACTTAGCTTACCTCGATTTAAATGAAATGGGGCCGTATTGGGCTTCTTTTTCAACAAATTTTCATGTGCGATGCCGCCTATTTTTCTTCAATAAAACAAAGGGTAGTTCTATTGATTGTCCTCGAAGTGTCACCGACGCCCCTCTATCTCTTGCTGCCCCAAAAAAAATTGCCCTCAGTGGCGCCAATAACACATTGGACTTATAAAAAGGACATCAGAATTTCAGGAGTGCAAGAGAGGTGTTCAAAAAACAGTTTCATTGAGTGTTAGTGAAATGTAAGCACCACATCCAATTTCTTTTGGACTTAATGTTGATATTTCTCAAAATATTTTAAGAAAATGTGCCCTTTATTGGTCCACTAAAGTAGGAGAAATGTCATTCTTAATTATTTTGTTGTCCCTCTATAATCTTAATTATATTGATTAATGAAATTAAAGTTTCTTTTTAAAAAAAAATCACCATTCTTTTTAATTTCGGAAAAATGTTTGTAGATAAAAAAAATCACCATTCTTTTTAATTTCGGAAAAATGTTTGTAGATAAACCGTCTGCTCTAAAAATCAACATTTTTTATTTCGCGAAAAAATATCCGTTTTATCGGAACTTTTTTCCATATATCAAATTCAAATTTGGCAGGACAAGTCATACTTTGGACGTTAGATGCATGCACTATAATTAGGAAATAGTTAAAGCAAGAGAAGAGTTGGGTTGTTTTTAATTCAATCCTTAAGCCCTCAGTTACAATTTTCTTCTTTTGCTCTGTCTAACTTAATACTTGTCATCTTCAGTCTTTTTCTCATTGTGCTTTGCTTCTTTCTTCATGTGGGTTCTTTTAAATCTCCCTCTTTTGCTTGATTTGATTGGCACAAATAACCAATTCTTTATCTTTTGTTTCCAAGAACTTCTAATTCAGAATATGATATTGGGTATCATGGGATTAAAAGTTTGTTACATAAAAGAATAATTCAGTTTCACAAGTTTTTGTAACAAACCTTCTTCCTATGTAGTCATTAATGGAGTTTAAGGTCCAACCCCTTCTAAATGGAGAAAGTAATTTAGGGTTTTAAAAGTAGTTACAAGTGCTAGACAGACGCTGTCAACCCAAACAAGTGGCATTTATGTACATACAATCTTCTCACATGAAAAAATTGAAAATAGGCTTTCTACGATTTGAGTGTGGATAGACTTTTTGTCTAGTACAAAATTTTCTCGGGTACTAAGGGTGAGTAGAGCATATCGGAAATAGTTAAATTTAAGAGGCAAGTAAGTTCACTCTTACTTGTGTGAAAGAAAACGTGTGGAAATACGGTTAAAACTCATCATATCTGTTAACTCGGGCAAGAGTGTGAGCTCAATTACAAACTATATTGGAGTTTACCCAATTACTCATCTCGAATTTTTGAAATAAGAGGCACAAAACACATGTAGAAACATTAGTATCTCCGATTTCATAAAAAAAAAAACATTAGTACCTCCGAAACACATGCATTATTGATTATAACCCGAAAAATATCATCTCCATATCTTATTGTAACTATTTAATTAATTCAACTATATTCTATAGTGAGTGTGCCAAAACAAAGTAAATATCCCACTCCATATTCAAAATGTAAGGCTAAAAGGAAATAATTGTATTCGATAAGGTAACGGGAGGGGCTAAAATGTACAAAATGCTTTGACTAATATATAACTTGCTGACTTACTTTTAGCCTTGAGGAAACAAAGACCGTTTTATAATCAAACTTTAAATCTAATTGTCTTTTAGTAAAAGTGAGTCAACGAATAATAAATTAAATCAGAACTTTTTGTACACGTAGCGTTTCCCATAGTTAAAACAAAAATATCTAGTTCATTCTCAACACAAAATAAAAAGGCAATTTCCAAAAAAAAAAAAAAAAAATTTAAAAGGCAATAGATATTAGAACATGGTAGAAAAATAATTTTTTTGCAAAAACATGGTAGAAAAATAATTTTTTTGCAAAAATATAATTGGCACAATATGCCTTTAGAGGTAAAGTTTTTTATATTGGAAAAAAACAGATCTTGTAAATTAGATTGGTAAAAAAATAAAAAGTTATTTTTGGCATATAATTAACATTGTAATTATCACCAATAGATATACATACTTACTATAAAATTCGACAAATGTATCATCTATATGAATTGCTAGGTTAGAAACTCAATTAGCCCATCCTTATAAGAATTCTCTAGTTCTAACTTGATTTCTTAGTTTTTTTTCAATCATGTCGATTAGAAATCAAATATTAGGGTTAGGATTTTTATTCATATTTATGTTGAATGGAGTTGATTCAATAAACTATGGAGAAGCTCTTACAAAATCATTATTGTATTATGAAGCTCAAAGATCAGGGCCATTACCTAATAATCAGAGAGTACAATGGAGAGCTGATTCTGGGTTAAAAGATGGTAGTGACCTTGGAGTAAGATTCATCATCCCTTCTTGATTTTTATATTCATCAAGAAATATTCTTTTTTTTCTTCATTTTTCTTCATTTTTCTTCATTTTTCAAAAAAATATTGTTTTCTTTTACTCCTCTGCCAATGATATATATTTTTTTGACTAGTAATAGGGTTTTGAGTAATTTCCGATTCCTCCAATAATGACGGTATACCTTTATAATGGAATCAATTTCTTAAACTATACATATTTTCATATTTTTTTGTTCATATCTCCCTTGTCCATATGTTGGGCCTCTTGGTATGATATTGCTAGAGCATAATTTTTTATATAGAGAATGTTGTTCTTCTGGTTATGGTTTGAGTTTACTTGAACTTTATGAGTTTGACGAGTTGGGTGGAGCCAAATCGGCTCCGATTCCAACAGAGAAGTCTCAACTTCCACACTAAAAATTACTACAACTTTGACAACATTCAGAATGAATAGCCTCTAGGTACAAGAAATTCACTTTTTAGCCTTCATCTGTATTCCTAGATCTGAAACCATTCAATATGATAGTTATCGAAGATTGTTGTAATTTTTCGTTTGACAAAAATAATTAATAATGCTATTTAGTAGGACAAAATATAGGCCGAATGGCCCAACAAAATGGTCTTATTGGCCCTTACAAGGCCAAATTTAAACATGACGTTAGCAATTTGACTTTGTCAAGCCATTCAGACTACTTCCAAAAATAACTTGTCAAGGCCAAATTTAAACATGATCGAGGCAAATAACTTTTCCAAAAATATTTTCTTAACAAGTTTCTGGCTATGGACCCCATCGACACTTTTGACATTAGGTCAACGAGACCTCGAACATATTTGACTTAGGCTCATGTAGTGAAGTGACACCCACTTCGCCGAAAGTATAATGGCTCCATGAAAGTTGACAAATTAGAGAGCCTAAGCGGCTACATTTAAGTGACGTGCTTTGCCTATATAGTCAAATCGTGTTTTTGAATAGAAATGAACCGTGAAACCTTTTTTAATTAGTTGGATAGACATATATGTGTTTTTCTAGTCGATAGACTAGAATTCGAGTCTTATTGTCCCAAAATAAGATAGAAGCTGATAACGGATTTTACTACGTGAATAGGTTGATCTAGTTGGAGGATATTATGATGCGGGAGATAATGTGAAATTTGGATTTCCAATGGCATTCACAATAACAATGCTAGCATGGAGCAGCATAGAATTCAATCATCAACTTAGGGCAAAAAATGAACTATCAAATGCACTTGAAGCTATAAAATGGGGAACAGATTATTTGATAAAAGCTCATCCACAATCTGATATATTATATGGTGAAGTTGGAGAAGGTGATTCTGATCATGAATGTTGGCAAAGACCAGAAGATATGACAACACCTAGAACTACTTTTAAGATCGATAGTTCTCATCCTGGTTCTGATCTCGCCGCTGAATCTTCTGCTGCTCTTGCTGCTGCTTCTATTGCTTTTTCGGATTCTAATCCTCGTTATTCTTCTCAACTTATATCTCATGCTAAACAGGTTAATTTCTAACCTTATATTTACATCGTTAAGTTTGTGGCCATCTAATTCTAATACTGACAACCCTCGTTTTTTGTTATGACAATTTTTATCTAAACAAGATACATTAAAAATGAAAAATGGTCAAAAAAGAAAAGACACGAGTAAAGAAGGTGTTTCTTACGTGGATCTACAAGATTTTACTAAACAATATAACGAACAAAGACACGAGTTAAAATTTGTTATAATGGGAAAATAGTTGTTTTCAACTATTTATTGATTATTATATTTGTTATGAGTTAAGACGGTTGTTTTTTGAGTAAACATTAGTTGTTTATTTTTAGTTTCGCGGAGAAAATATATTCTATTACGATTGATTATTTTGTGAAATACAGTTGTTTGAGTTTGCTTGCAATCACCGAGGTTTATATCAACAAAGTGGGATACCAGCCGGGAAGTTTTACCCTAGTAGCGGGTTCGAGGTAAATTCTAAGTTACATATGAAATTTAATATTGGGGATTTTGTATTTGTTAGAGATTTTGGAATATATTGTTATTTTAATACATGATATCCCAAAATAATATTTTAAATTTCAATTGGTCATTACAAATTTCACCAAATTTGTTCTATATTGATAGAGATTTTTAATTAAGCTATTTTTTTCTAAAAATGTACTTAATATGGAGTTTGTACAAATTAGCCAATTTAGAAGCCCTTAACTTGCTCAAAACTATCAAAATGTACTTAACATATCCTTGCTTTTTTGTAATTTTTATTTTTCAGGATGAATTGTTGTGGGCAGCCGCATGGCTTCATAGGGCAACCAAAGACAAATTGTATTTGGATTACTTGAGTTCAGCAGGAAATACTGGAGGCACTCGAACCGTGTTCTCATGGGATGATAAATTTGTTGGTGCCCAAGTCTTAGCTGCCAAGGTATGAACTACTGTTTTTCACTATAATGTTGACAATTTTGATGTTTCTCCTCTTAGTATTCAACCGACATAGAGCCTAAAGTCTGACGAAGTTATTATTATTATTATTATTATTTATACTTTAATAATTCAAATTTAATAACTAAGGATTCCACTTCTTCTGGGAATCGAACTAGAGACCTCAAGGGTTTTAGACACTATCGACCACTTGCGCAATCAAGTGTTGACTCCACTAGGGGTTGCATGTACGGGAAACTACCCGACACAACCCATTTGAAAGTCGCTAGTACCTTGTGAACTATTAATTTCATCTTCTCACGTTTTCTCGATGTTGCAGCTAGTGTTAGAAAATCAAGTTCAGAACTCCGGAGTTTGGGCTCAGTACAAAAGTCAAGCAGATGATTTCATTTGCTCTGTTGTTCAGAAAGGCAACAACAATGTTAAGTTATCCGCCGGAGGTTTACTTTGGTTCCAAGAATGGAATAATCTCCAATACACCACCACTGCTACTTTCGTTGCAACAGCTTATTCTGAATATCTTAGCGCTGCAAAGTCAAGTCTCCAATGCCCTGGTGGTACCGTTAGTCCCTCCGATTTAATCAATTTCGTCAGATCCCAGGTATAAATCTGTCATTCTTAATATCAATTTCTTTAAATCTTATTAACCCCCGCCCTAAAACATTGACTAATATTATTGTTTATACGGCATTGGCTAATATTATTTCCCGCCCTAACACATGAAAATTCGAGTGCCATTTGGGTTGTATTGTTTGAATCTTCTGTTCGACGAGTTTACGTGATAATAACTTTTTTTTCGCAGGTCGATTATATTTTAGGGTCAAACCCAAAGTCAATGAGTTACATGGTAGGAGTGGGGTCAAACTATCCAGTCAAAATTCATCATAGAGGAGCTTCAATTGTATCTATCAAGAAAGATCAAACACCAGTGACATGTAAAGGAGGATATGATGCTTGGTATAACAAAGATGCAGCAAATCCAAATGTATTGGTCGGAGCTCTTGTTGGTGGTCCTAATCTATCCGATTCATATGATGACTCTAGACCTAATTATCAATCAGCTGAACCTACTACTGTAACTGTTGCTCCTTTTGTTGGTGTATTGGCCAAACTTGCCTAACCCTAGCCATGATCAATTGATTTATGATTAAATATTTGAATTTTGGGTTTTATCTAAATTTATTTGTGATACTTGAACAAGCATAAATATAAACTATGAGGATGATCGATTGAAATGGGAAGTGTTGGTTTCAAATGATAGTTAACTAGAGAACCTAAGGAGCAAACAATTAGTATTATTTTTGGTGTTAGCTATGACAATCCCACAAGTAGGGGTGGGATTTTTACCGGACAGCCCTCTACCCATAACGGACACCCGAGTCCGATATTGCCCGTAGGAGCCCATGCACGAGACATTCCCTACCCGCCCAACCCGAGGAATTATAGTGGGCGGCCTCGGGTGAAAAGACTTACCTGCACTCCCGCCCACACCCGAGCCCGCATATTAATTTCTTACGGGCGCGCGTGGAAATTGAATCATTTATTTAGGTGGCTGGGTTGAAGTAAGCCAACTAATTAAGGACTAAATGCGCAACCCAAGAAAGCAATCACACCAAAGCATTACTTATTATGGATATGGATTGAAGCTTTTGGGTGGTTGGTTTTATGTGGGACTATGTCCTCAAACTCAAATTCATATTAGTAGCACATTGCTCCTCTATAAGTGAGAATGAGATTCAAAGCTTTTATGAGAAGATAGGAGGCTACTAACTTTACTCTTCTTTTTCTGTTTTTTTCTTGAAAGCAACTTTACTCAATGTAGGCTAGGTTAAAGTGGTTGGGCATTATAGAGTAATATAAAACTTAATCTCATTGGAAACCCGATGCCCGATTCACCCGGTCCATTCACCCGAGTGAATAAGTGGGTATGAGCGGGTTGTGGCCAGTATAATTTGTAAAAGTACCTGCCCGATTCGCCCGACCACCCTAATAGCCAAAAACCTAATCTACCCGACCCGTCCGAGCCCGACGCAAGTCTACCCGTGAGTGCCCATACCCCCCGATTCCCACCCGTACCCACAAGTATATGTAGTACTAGGCTACTATTAGCTCGTCGTTACTTAAACGGTGGTGGGTGAAGATGGTGAAGAAAGATATGCATATAAAAAATGCTTGACATGAAGAGAGAATTTTATTATGGGTCATATGTGTCATTACTCCACACACTACTTAATTCAGATTTAACCAAAAAAATCGATTTATCATAAGTTTGTTTTTGAATTATTCAGTGTGTGCCTCGAACTCTTGACCTCTAGGTGGAAGATTATACCTCTTACCACTCCAATCAAGGGTTGTTGGCGATTTATCATAAGTTGAAACTGAAGTGAACAACCAATTATCACTAAATAATTGGGATCTATGTGTCAAATTAACCTACCGTAGTCAATATTTGGTTGTCAAAGTAGTTGAAAGTGTTGACATAAATTACGATCGGTTTTAGTCCTCTTTAATGTTATTGGGCTTAGACTTCTTTCATTATAAATTTAACTTAGGTGGTTGTCGTGCTTATCACATCTTCGTGATGTATCAATGCCTTGTAACGACTAATGTCGAGTCGATTTGTAAAAAAAAAAAATTACCGTAAAATGTTTCTGGAAGGAACAACTCAAGGCCGAAGGCTAATGCCAAATTAGAATGCAATATCTAGAGGGGGAAAGTTAATCATTAGCGAAAGAAAAATCTTGCCGTCAGATTCAGATGTCGGGATTACGGAGGTCTCCTTTGTCGGGCAGAGTATCCATATTGATTAAAAAATTGAGAAGTAAATCACAAAGTTATCCTGAAGTTATTATGGCACGTGACGGAACACTTGAAACCGACGATAGGGGCCACCCCAATTTGGTGTTCCTCAACAAAGGTGCAAATGGCGGTCAGCCATGAGTCTTTGCCTCCTCAAATCCTCCACATAAGACACACTTGATTTCCCACCACCCCCAATCTCTAACTCTAGGGAACCTATTCCCATTATGCAGATAATGCCTTCCATCCAAGTGGTCAATCAACAACAACGTTTGTGCACCTAGAATGCTCATTTATTTATTTATTTATTTTTAACTCGACATAAGTCAATAAGTAATGGACTCTACTTTCACTGTGAATCGAATATGTGATCTTTGGATTTTATAATATATGTACAACGTAGTTGTTGACATGTCCCCAGCATGTCAGACAAGAAAAGAACAGTCCACAAGGTACGTTGTGAAGTGAAGCACATCAAAAGGTAAACATCACGAATGCATACCATTTAGTTTATTTCCATTAGCTCGATTTTAGTGAAAAACTACTACTTTATATAATCGAAGTTAAGTGATCATCACTTAGAAAATAAGTTTTTCGACATACTCTTACTCCTCTGGTCTCCCTTCAATAATAATATCCAACCTTCTGATAGTGGAAGAACTTATGATTGCGATCCGATATAATGTTAGAATTTTGAATAAGGGTGTCAAACATTCATTTACCAAAGAAAAAATAACATGGGTATCTTCACAAAAAAATGGTTATTGTTGAGAAAAAAAAATAATAAGCCACCCTTTATATAGGTTTAGTTTGGATGTAATTTGCTAAACTTAAATGTTCAAAGTTCAAACTACTTTATAATATAAACAAATATTGTAATAACTCTTTTATGTGTTAATTTATGGTTCTTTCACAGAAAAAAAAAAACGATTTCTTTTAGTTCGTGTTACTTTTAGTCTCAAACAAATCTTGAGTCTATCACTTAACTATTTAATTTGTATCCCAAAATTTTTACCAAATAAAATCAAAAAATGGTCACTATAAAATTTTAGTTATCTAGGGTTTTGCGAGCTCTTAAGAATTCAAAGAGTCCCCCCTTGAAATAGTGGTGCATGTTAGGTATTTTAAGAACACAAGACTAGAGAAAAGCAACAAACAGGGAGCCAGAAGCCATGCATATTCAAAGTACAAAATTCCAATACAGACAAGGAATGGAGTTTCCTCGATACAAACAACAAAACATTTTTGTCTCTCTTTCTAAGTTCTCTAATGGAAGTAATTGGCATATGGAGACTCATAGGGGGATAGAGAGGTCTTGGTATTGGGAAATCTCCGTTCTTAGTGAGAACAAATATATATATATATATATATATATATATATCCTTATAAAAAGGTTGCTCAGACAATTTGACGGGTTCGATTTTTTATTGGGGGCCATGGGTATATAGACCAAAATAATGTTCAAGAAAAGTTTATGATCCAATCTTCTCAAAATATGGATATTTAGTCCTTTTACATTATAGACATAAAAACCCTCACTTTCTAAACACAGAACTGTCAATGTCCCACGCTCAAATTTCGCGCGTTTTGGAAAGATAGATTTGGGCATGATTTGGGGGATTTATTAACAAAAAATGGATTGAAACAAATCATAATTTCTCTCTCCTCGAAACAGATTTGAAAATCAAATTTTCTCTTTCCTATTATCCGAATCAATCAGAAACCAAAATCCTAACCAAAACAAAACGCCATCACCACGGATATTTCCAAATCAATTTTCTCTCTCTTCTTTACAGATTTGGAAACCAAATCAATTTTCTCTATCTTGCTATGTAAATTTTTTTTTTCGATTCAAATCAATTTTCTCTCACTTAAATTTCCAATTTGGAAATAGTATATTTTCTGGGGGGGTTAATATACAAAACAAATATATCACTTTCTCTCACTTAACTTTCAGATTTGGAAATAGTATATTTTTCTGGGAACATTAAAGCATCATTTATTTTCTTTCTTACTCATACATAAATACACATCGAATACAAATTATGAAACAAATACGTAAATTATGTGTTATTTATGACGAGGAAACCATCATTTGTCATGTATACAACGTAATTTATCAAATGTATGTGGATCTTGTTCAATAAATTACACATAATTTCTTTTACATTACACATCGTTTACATTCTGTTACTAAAAAAAACGTACAAAATCTTCTCTGGTTCAAAAATGGTGCTCATCCATGTACTCTCTATTTGTAGTCTTGAGCAGGACAAACAACAGTTACACTATATTGTCGAAGAGCATATCCAAATGCTTTTGCACCACCAGGAAACAACTGACCAACTTTAGTAAATATTTTATCTGAGCCATCAGATTTTAGTTTCGTTGACTTACTTTGATTTGATGATTCTGTTTGAAAATCCATCTGTTATATCAAATCGACACACATAAATACACATACATTAAAAAAAAAAATCATATATTGTATTATAAACTACATGTACAGTTCCGTAAATTATGTATAATGTTTGTCAAATTTTGACAATATTTGAAGGTTTTGAGTAGTTTGGTAAGCTTAACAAGGCTACTATTTTGTGTGAAAATTACGCGTAATGGTAAATAAATAATACATAATTTATGTGTACTTATACGATGTTTTAGAATTTATTATAAGTTATATATAAAATGTATAACAAATTAAGCGTATTTTACATAGTCTTATAAACACATTGTTCGGAAGATGTTTGCGTAATGTACTAGAAAGTATGAAAATTTACTGTAAATTACCTATATTGTATATTCTGTTATGATAAACGTACGGAATAACACCTTGTTCATAAAATTGTACGAAACCAAAGATCTGAGGTGAAGAAATATCAGAAAATCAAGAAGCTTAAACCTAAATCTAATGAAAAATGATATAATAATCGGATGAAAATAAAACATAATCGATTTGAAGGAATCAGTAAAGAAGGATTAAACATCAAGATCATATGAATATCTTATAGAGAGAAAATAAACAGCAAATCGAGTATGTTAATGAAATAGTAATCAAAGTTAAACAGATTCAAACAAGATTGTTGTCAAAATCTGATGTTTTTAGAGAGAGAGAGAGAATATGATTCTTTAACCTAAGAAGCAATATTAGATCTTATCAATAGTTTGAACAAAGAGTTTCACAGTTTAAAACCTGATAAACAATGGAGGTTTTTAGACTGCTGCTGTAATGAAGATGAAACAATGGAGGTTTGTACTGCTGTTGGTGAGTTTAATGGAGGTTTATTGGAGCTTTCATTTTTAGAGAGAGAGAGAAAGTCTCAAGATTTCAGTTACAGAAGATATTGAAGATAGTGGTTACTTTGAATTTAAACGTGATTGGCGAGAGAATGTGGAGATAAAAATGAAAAAAAAGATATTTTGGATTTTAGAATGTAAATTAGATTTTATATATAAAGAAGGTTAGTATAGGTATTATAAATTAATATGTAATCTAGGGATTTGTGTTTTCTCTCTAGATGAGACCAAATGGACTAGATATTCATTTATATTATTCTTTTGGTTTTGAAACCCTTTATAGGATTAGAGAAGACTATATCTGCTATTATGACCCGTTTTTTGGCTATAATCCCAAAATTTCCTTTTTATTGGAGGTGGAAATTCGGGATATGTATTATTGAAGATATAAATAATAGCATGTGGTGTAGTTCCCTTTTTTTTTTTGCAGAAGGCATGTGGTGTAGTTTGTGTAGCTTTTAAGGTGTAAGAGTGTCTATATTTTTGGGGTCCCTCATTATAATAAAGGGGAATTTGGCCAAAACTCCCTAAGAAATTATGACTTTGGTTAAAAAAGATACATTAAAGTTTTTTTAGGCTTCACCTCCCTAGTGGTAATTATGTAATTTTTATTTCAGTGAAAAGACCAACCTAACCTTAGTCTAAGAAAATACCTTACAAACACCTTGCACTGCCTTGCAAACACTTTGCACTGCCTTGCAAATACCTTGCAGAGTCTTGCAAACACCTTGCATGGTTTTTGCAAACACCTTGCATGATTTTTGCAAACACCTTGCATGGTTTTTGCAAACACCTTGGATAACCTTGCAAACAACTTGCAGAGCCTTGCAAACACTTTGCAAAGCCTTGCGAACACCTTGCATGACTTTTGCAAACACCTTGCAGAGCCTAGCAAACAGCTTGCATGATTTTTGCAAAAACCTTGGATAGCCTTGCAAACACCTTGCACTGCCTTGCAAACACTTTGCAGAGCCATGCAATGAGCTTGCGATGCCTTGCAAACAACTTGCACAACCTTGTTATTACCTTGCAAACACCTTGCAAGTAGTTTGCAAATTAGTTTCTGAATTGATTTAACATTGACTTTGTTACAAATTATTATATTTTGTTTAATAGAATGTCGTATAAAAAAACCAGCTGAAACCCCTACAAACTCATAAGGGTTATTTCCCAAATGGGCCCAACTTTGTGACCAACTCCCTGCCTGGCCCCCTACTTTAGCAGTAATTCCCGTATGGCCCCTTTTTCCGTTATCTTTAACTTTTCGTTACTCTCTCTCCTCCATCTCATTTTCTCTCTTTGCCAAGTCACCTATCACGCCACATCATCATCTTCTCCGGCATAAGTCGCCAGCCGGCGACCTTCAATTTTTTTTTTCTCTCTCTCTCTAAAATTTTTTATTTTTATTTTATTTCCTCTCACCTCTCTAAACTCCGGCGAAGGGGGTTTCCCTTTGCCGGATGTCTGTCGAACAGACCATTGAAGTTTTGTTCGACAGACCATTGAAGTTTTGTTCCACAGACCATTGAAGGTTTGTTCGACAAACCTTGGTCTGTTCATCACGACAGACCTCCGGCGAAGGGAAACCCCCTTCGCCGGAGTTTAGAGAGAGGTGAGAGGAAATAAAAAGAAAATTTAGGGAGAGAGAATAAAAAAAAATTGAAGGTTGCTGGCCGGAAATTTGGCCGGACGGAGAAGATGATGATATGGCGTGATAGGTGACTTGACAAAGAGAGAAAATGAGATGGAGGAGAGAAAGTAACGGAAAGTTAAAGATAACGGAAAAAGGGGGCCATACGGGAATTATTGCTAAAGTAGGGGGTCAGGCAGGAAGCTGGTCCTAAAGTTGGGGGCCATTTGGGAAATAACCCTATAGTCATTTTATAAGCTCTAGCACCATCTTTTTATATTTCTTCGAAAAACTTCCAAAGTTTTCATGAAATTTTCAATTTGAACATAAGCACTTATCATGATTGTCCAAGAACAAACATTCTCACGGGCATTTCTTCAAACAACTTTATAGCTATTTCAACCAACCAAAATCTTGTATAACTAACTAACATTGTATTCCAAGCAACAAGATCTCTTTCAAGCATTTTATCAAACACATTCCTTGCATCACCTATACTTCCACAACTTCCATATAAATCCAACAAATAAGTTTGAACATAAACATCAAAACATCATAACTAACATAGCAAAAAAATTACTTCAATCCTAAAGATTGAAAACTTGAAAATTGCAACTTTCTCTCTCTAGAAATCTTCACAAAAAACTAATTCAAAACCTCCAAAATCATCTTCAAACAACAATTAAAGAGATCCAATTACAAAACCCTAAAATATATTGATGATAAAAAAATTCAGGAAATCGTTTTCGACCTTATAGAATCAACTCGGAAAAATCGTCCGATCCACCACGCTCATTTGATTTTTTCATTGGTAGAAAACAACTTCCTAGTTTATTAGAAATTTGTTTTTTTGGTATTTTTCATTAGACAAAGGGTATTTCTGACCTTAAAAATGTGAGTGCCTACAAGATTGTCCTCCAAGAACATTTTGAAATGTTATTTGGGTCCTAGCTCTTTAAAAAGATGAGATGTCTTTTTAACCAAAAAAATCTGAAAATTGGGCCTTCGGCCCAATATCCTGTATAATAAAAGGACTCCTAGTTGGAATAGGATTTTCCTCATTCATTTTTTGGGTGGAATAGAAGTTTCCATTTCAAGCCTAAAAAAAAAATCATATTTCTATTGGAATACCTCCTTATATCTTTATAAATAGGGAATGAATGGGAAAAATATTTTTCATACTTTCAAGTCAGAAAGTATGCTCCCGGTTGGGAGAGTTAGTAGAGAATCCTTTCAGATCATATCCTCACAGATTAGAGAGATAGAGATCAGAGAGATGAGAACAGAAAGAAGTCAGAGAAAAAGAGATTTCTGAAATGGTTCTTTCAAGCGAGATTGAAAGAGAAGAATATTGGTTTGAAGAAAAGAAAATTATTAATCTTGTGAAGCAATTTAGTTTGTGGTTATCTTCTTCGACCATTGGTGATCTAAGATTTGTTCAAATCCTAAGGAGTGAGAAATCTTGTTATCATCTTTCTTGTTTGGTTTTATCCACCTGGTGAAGAGTTGGTTGATCCTCTATCTGTTTAGGGAAGAGTTGTTATCCAAGAGTGTTTCCACACATCTTGAAGAATTGGTTAATCCTCTATTAGTTTTGGGAAGAGTTGTTATCCAAGAGTGTTTCCACACATCTTGAAGAGTTGGTTAATCCTCTATTTGTTTAGGGAAGAGTTGTATCCAAGAGTGTTTCCACACATCTTGAAGAGTTGGTTAATCCTCTATTTGTTTAGGGAAGAATTGTTATCCAAGAGTGTTTTTACACATCTTGAAGAATTGGTTTATCCACCATAGGTTTGGTGAAGAATTGTGTAACCATTATTTAATCATAGTGAAAGATTTCTGGACTAGGTCCCGTGATTTTTTACCTTTTATCTTGGAGGGGTTTTTAGCCACGTTAAATTATCTTGGTGTCTCTGCTTTTACATTCACATCTTTTATCTTCATATTCCTCAACAAGTTAATTAGGTTATTTTTTCCTAACATATATGACAGTTCTATAACGGTTATAAGTACATTCCATCCTTATAATGTATTAAAGTCAACTGATGTATGATTGTCTATTGTAACACATATAATCACGTTTTCAACATAGTTTTCCCTCATAGTTCATCATGAAAGATTAATGTTTTATTTTTGTTATCTGGTTTTGATTTCCAAAGATCTAAATCAATGTAGTACTGATTGAGTTTTTTCAGATCTGGTTCAGATTTCTAAAGATTTGTTTATGGGAAGATTTGCTGTTTGGACCCCCTTTCGTATAATTGACTTGCTGTTTGGACTCCTTTTTTCCAGTGTTGCATTTTGGACTCCCTTTGATGGAATTACCTGAGAATATTCCGTTTCTAAAGTTACACTTTAAACAATTCCCAGTTTACCCTCATATAATGAATAGCGCACTTTGGACCCCTTAGTTAATTTAACTCATTTTCGTATTCTATCTTTAACTCATCTTCTTCTTAACAATCTCTAATCAGCCAAAGAGGATATCTTTTAAGCAATTCTTGAACAAAACCGCCCATCTCCAGCTGAAGCAGCAGTATTAAGAAAATTTAGGTGGTATTTCTAAAGTTACGACTAACATCACCTTGAAAATCTTATTTCATTTTCACTTTTCTGTTTATCTCTCTAACTCTACAAACTCCGACAAGAAAATTTTAGATTGAAGACCCAAAAAACAAGAATCAAGAATCTTTGATTCATTCGTGGACTCTACCGATCCTAACCATATTATGGTTGACGAGATGTACTAATTTCCACCACCCAAACTTTTTGATTTCATTAGTGGAGAATCTAAAGAGGACTTAAACATAGCCAAGCTTTGGTTCTAGACATCTCTTAGATATGCTCCTTCACATACGTTTTCTTTCTTTCTTCTCATCTATGAATTGCAATTTATTAAAGAAAAGTTAGGGGGTTTGATGATCTATGTCTAATCATGAAGCTTTCACGCCAAAAATCAAGACAGGTCGATTTGATTCAATTGAAATTAGTCTCTTAGATTTCAACAAAACAGATGATTTGGGGAAGATGAGTAACCCTTTTCAGAACTATTTTGTAATGGATATTAAAATTCAGTAACCAAGAAATCATGGGAATTGTGTTGTTCACCTTGTAATTGCATGTTGAAGCTCCACCAAACTGTTCTTAATCTATTGATAGAGAAAATGTCACGAGGTGAGTGATTTTAGGCGGTGTTTGTTTTTTGTCTGCCTTGTGTGTCTGACCCGTGGGTTACCTATTTAGGTTGGGTTAGGACCTAGGTTAAGTAAAGGGTAAAATAGTATTTTATCCTTTTGATATGTTACATTTAACTTTTTTCAAAAAAGGGAGTCGAAAGTGCAACACTGAAAAAAGGGAGTCCAAACAACAAGTCAATTATACGAAAGTAGGTTCAAACAACAAATCTCCCTTGTTTATGTTTCATTTTCAAATCTTTTTTAGCTTTTTTGATTTCTTATTTGATATAATTTATTTTGCCTTTCCGTTTTGGTTCAGATTTGTTCGGTTGGTTGATCTGGTTCAGATCTGCTCCATCTTGTATAAATTTGGTTAAGATGTCGTGTTTGCAATGGTTTAGGATGGGTTTCAACGGGTTTGCAATTGGTTGCAATGGGTTTGCAACTAGGTTGTAGTGGGTTTGCAATGGTTTACAACGGTTCGCAATGGCTTGAAGTGAGTTCGCAAATTGGTTGCAGTGGGTCTGGAATTTAGCTTCAATTGATCTGTAGTGAGTTTTCAAAGGGTTACATTGCATAAGGCATACAATATTCAATTTTAAAAAAATATGATTGGTTTGGGATCGTATTGGGTTTTAAACCAAAGAAAACTTTAGTTGTCTTTTCTAATTGAACACAGTAAAAAATGGGTCTTGGGCCAAACTTCTTGAAAGAAAAAGAAACCATTGACTCTAAACATAGAAGGCTGGCCACCATCTCTGATCATCGTCCAAGGCTAACCTCCTCAGTCACGCTCTCAGTTAGCCCTCTTTCTATTCTCTATCCTTACGCGCATTCTTTCACTCCTTATCCACCTCTCATTTAAACTGACCTCTGTTGCACCCCTCTTACCTCCACCTCCCCGTCTCACCTATGCGCCCTCTCATTTTCCGTTTTGGGGATGATGGGAGCTTTGTCGTGGGCATTCTGTTGAAAGTGGGATTTTAAACCAAATTTGTGTTTGGGCCTACTATGAAATGTGGGCTTGAGTAAATGATTTGATCAAACTAAAAGGGGTAAAAAAAGGAAAAAGTCTCACGGAATTAATTAAAAGGGTGTAGAGAGTTTATTTGTTTGACTAGTTCAAGAACAATCTAGAGAGAGAAAGTAAAAGGAGAATAGTGTAGAAGAAACTTGAAGAAGAAGACATAGATCTAGTATGAATCTTGTGTTTAAGGTAAGAACTAACTTCAATATCTAGTTTATTATTGTGAGAAAACTTTGTATGTTTTGCTTATGAGATTGTAGATCTAAAGTAACTTTATTATATATATGAAAGTATGTTGATGAGAACCTTTTGAGTTTATTTGATTGTATTGATCTGCACCTCTAATCTCCAACACATTCAGATAGAAGAATCCATTCATCCGCAAACCCTAGACGAAGGGGAAATAAAAAGAACCTGTGATGAGAAGGGATAGTGAGAGGGGGAAAAAGAAGAATAAAGATGAGAGGATGTAACGCCCCAAGCCTTAGCAGTTGCCGATATTGTCCCCGCTTTAACCACCCAGGCCCAAGCCCACACGGGTACGGGGTTTTGTCCTTGGCGAAGGCACCACAAGCCTACCCAAAAGGCCTCGGTACTTACTAAGCTTGAGCTTACACATATAGCCCAGTCTCTGGACACTCTTGTGAGCAATGTGGGACACTCTTGTAATAGTCCCACATTGCTCACAAGAGTGTGCAGAGACTGGGCTATATGTGTAAGCTCAAGCTTAGTAAGTACCGAGGCCTTTTGGGTAGGCTTGTGGTGCCTTCGCCAAGGACAAAACCCCGTACCCGTGTGGGCTTGGGCCTGGGTGGTTAAAGCGGGGACAATATCGGCAACTGCTAAGGCTTGGGGCGTTACAAAGGAAGAGGATTATGGTTGAGTGTTATGGTTGGTGATGTTTAGGGTTGGGGTTTTAAGTTTTAACCATTTTGGTCCCTAGGTTGATTTCCAAATACTAGCAAGAGAGAAAGTGTACTTTCTTAGCTCTTTAAATAGGCTAAGAAGCTCTGTAAATACCAGAACCTTATCAAAACTGTACACCTCTTTTTCTGTTTCACTTTTTCTTTCTATCCATATATATTCACTCCTAAGTTCTACACATTCTTCTTTCTTTCCTTCCTTTTTTTTTCTTTCTTCTTCTCTTCTCAAATGGCTTAACAGATAGAGAGATAGCTAAGGTGAATATCTATTTTTGGGGACCCAGTTTTGATTGGAATGTGAGAGAGAGGAGACAAGGGAGGCTACCAGTCCATATCTTCATTTTCCTCCTTCAATTCTCTCAACATCTCCATGTTCTCTTTCCACTCCTTCACAAACTGCATTTAATGTTGTTTCCCTTCTCCCCATTTACTACAAATACTACTATGAATTCTTCTACTCCTTATCAATCAGAAGACACATCACAATTACTTACTGACCAATACTAAGAAAATCCTAATTTCATTAGTTCTAATCAATACCAAAGAATCCTAAATAGTAGAATATCATGTCAACAACCATTGTATCTACTCTTCTTCTTCTCTTGCTTCTTTGTCATGCCATGAAGGGTTCCAGTGGTCGCCATCTCGGTATGGGTAAGGAGAGACATAAACATCATTTCCACCATTCTAGCAAGGTTGGTTTATACTCCTTTCCCATTTGTGTTATCCATATTTGAGTTCCATAAAATTTAATGTATACCCTTTTCCAATCTTAATTAGTGGTTTACATAAATGATGTAGGATGTAGCGAATAAGGCGGTAATGGATGACATTTCGAAGGAAAAACCCTACTTAGTGAAGGAAAACAATCCAAAGCGAAAACATCAAAAAGCCACAAGGAGTAGTAATAATGGAAGAGCAGTGGTTAATGATAATAGTTTTGATAATGGTCCAATATCTGCTGATCATCAGGAGCAAATAAAACATCCAGATGTTATGTTGAAAGAAGATCATAAAAGGGTACAAATGATTCAAGGTGCTCTTCAAACCAAGTCCCTTGTTTCAGTTTCATGGAGAATACCTCAGAAGAAACACAAAGAAGAACCTGGTTTTAACCTAGATTATTCTCCACCAAAGATCCATCCTCCATCTCACAACTAATTAATGAACAATATTGATAATATAGGTTAAACCTGATAGGTATCTCATAATCTAGATCTTACATGCATGTAAACCCTAGATTTCTCAGGGAACTTCAGAAGACTTATTACCCTAGGCCCTAGCTAGTACTACCAACTCCAACAAACTTCCATCATATAACACATTTAGTCTCATGTGAAGCTTGGATCATAAATTATTGTTTTGAGAAAACAGATCTAGTTTTTTGTAGTTCTATACTTGTTGCAACATATATGTCTTCACTATCTTCTTCATTGTATATCATATCATGTTTTTTTCACATGAAAAATATATTACTCACTTTAGTAATCGATTTTATGAATCGTGTCGTTCTTTTTCTTCTTTCTTGAGTTTTCATGATCTTAATTTTCTTTAACAAGTGATGAATGTATATGCAGGAAATGAGGTTAAAATTATTTCTAATATGGTTTTGCAACCATCAACCAAACCAAAGGTAAATAATTATATATATTGATGAGCATACTACTTTATAAGTTATATGGAGTAAATATGTAGGAAGAAGAGTGGCAAAGAACTAATCATGGGCCTATTGCCCTCACAATATGTCCTTAGCAAGGGTAACAAGAGCAAGTGGTCTGCTCCTACATGTATACCCTTGTCATCCACATTTTCAACATATGTGGGTCTCTTTTTCTTCCCTTGAGAAAAAGAGAATGAGATAAGGCGACGAGTCGAGGAAAGAAATAAAAATAATGTAGGTAAAACATAAGGAGTTAATAGTGGTGTAACGGTTTACGTTCTTGTGTAGGGAGCGGAGAGGCAAGGAAGATCAATGCTAAGATCCCCAAAGTCCCAATTTAAGGATGAAAAAATAGATCATTCGGACACTAAAGGGAACGATATTGGTGTTGTCGAAGATGTAGTAGTCATGGATTATGCACAACCTCATAAGAAACCACCAATCCATAACTTTTCACCCTAGAGGAGCATATTAAAAAACCTTCTTAATATGCCCTAATAATTTCTTGTTATAAATTTGTACCTTATTAGATGATAAAAGAAAAAAAATAGTTGAAATTGATGATGTTTGTTGTTTAGGACATGGTGGCTTCATGAGTGTTGGTCACATTAGGTTTCCATGTTTTTCAACTTTTTTTCTTGTCTGTTGTTAAGAGTGGGTTTGAAAAATAAAGAATAATGAAATATACATACAATATATATCAATATATGATATGGGGTTGAGGGTATGGTTTGAATTAATGAAATGGTGGTGGTTGTTCTCTCATAAATGAGAAAGACAGTTATCTGTTACTACAGTTTTGATTCTATATTGCTTTCTCTAAACCGATGATTTATTGAGCTCGACATCAAACTTTGATATTTTGTAACTCTGAGTTAATAGTTGTAGATCTTCAGGCGAGATTGTTGCACGTTAGAGCATCTTACCTTATATCTTACGGAAATGAATTTCAAAATGAAGAGATTACCACATTGAGATGGGTTGTTTTAGTCTCACGCCTCGTATAATTACAGTAACTCATCGAACACGTTCATGAATGTTGTAGAGATCAGTCTTGGTCGAGGACTATCAAAATATTTTTTTTTCTTAGGGTTCTATTATTGTTGTTATTCACATACAGTAATGATGACATTGTTGTTCCAAAAAAAAAGATCTAATTTTTAATCATGTTATAAACTAATCAATCCATTTTAAGGAACAATAATTTTTATTTTAATATATTCGGTTCTCAAAATAAAATTCTGTTCTCAAATTGGGCATTAAATTAAGCCCTAATGACCGCTCTAGCATTAATTAATAAATTAATTAACTATGTCAATTTTTATTTCTTTACAATATTTATATATTCTTTGAATTTACAGGAAGTAATTTTTTATACAATAAATAATATTTAATCAAAAAAAGGAAAAAATTCTTGGGTTTTAAGTTTGATTGTTGTCCACCAGATTCGATCTTATAGAAGTGAAATTCATGATTTATTGAACTTACATTTAAATAAAGTAGAAATAGATTAGATGAACTTTAAATCCGATTAGGACAACCTTTAAAGGCAGATATATAGTCCTTTAGGACTCAAATCAGATAATTATAGTGCTTATTAAATTTACATGAATTTATCTTTGTATTATCTTTTCATGATGTATCCTTGCATTGTAATAATGCCTCTTGTATTCCATTTCCAAAACAAAACGGTTGATTACTCTAAGCCTCTACTTAGTAAAATTTCGCATCATCCTAAATACTTTTGTAATGTACTTTTTGAGCTTTAATTTTGTTTGTAGTCAAAGCTTGAAGTAACTTTAAGCAAATAATAATAAAATAGAATTAAAAAAATATTACTTGTTCATAGACCTAAGTAGAGACAGTTCATGAATCAAAATCAAGAATGTCTCCTTTGATAAACAACTTGGAAACCCAAATGTTTCACCTTTTTTCAACTAAATTTCATTTACATTATCCCAGGAAACAAGGACTTCAAAACCCTAAGAGAATAGAAGACTAAAATTCCAACTACTTTAAAAGAATAAACCCTAGATTCCAAAACATAATGGACAAACAACAACAGCAATTCCAAGTGTAGATGGAAGGCCAAGATTTCATTCATTTCAATCTTGTGCCCAACAAATTTGTTCCTAAAGGTAGTTTTTCAAATTTTAATGGTATTTCTCATTTGAAATGTTAGTGGTTAAAGTTTTTTTTTTTCCCCTCTACGAAGAGATTCATTGATAAGATAAACCAATATTCCAAGAAGAGTTCAAGTGGATATTGTGATCCCATTCTAACCTGACTGTCTAGTAGTTTTGCCAATTCATCTGCCTTGACATTGGTTGTTCTATTTACATGTTTTAACATAAAAATAAAATAAAATAAAGTTTTACATATAGAATGAATTTTGCAGTCATTTTTGTGTTTAGCAATGTATTGGAGAACCCTTTATCGTTTAAGCTTGAAATGGTATTATTTTTTTTTTTGTGTTGTTTTTTTGTTTTGTTAAAAGATATATATATATATATATATATATATATATATATTAAACACTAAAGTACCATAGTAGCATTACAATACATATTCAAATCAAAGTAAAGTATACAGTTGCACGATTTAGATCTATCCTTTCCGCGAGCACACTTAGCGAGTTTGTCAGCCCGAGTATTGAGATTCCTTTTGATGTGACTGAAGTGAACGATTTTAGAGTTCTCTTTCGATGTCCCCAATTTGGCAAATGTGAACCATCGACTGCCATTGCACCTGATGCCTGGGGTTATTAAGATGCTTGATCAAGTTGATATTATCACTTTCCACTATGATCTGCATGTGATTATTTTCCTTAGCCCATAATAGGCTATTTAGAATTGCTATTGCTTCACTGTTTCTGGCACGAGCCGTGCCCACTTTTGCAAAAACGAATTTGAATTGAGAACTGTGCACAATCAAACTGGTACCTATTTTCTTTACAATATTTACAAACGAGGCATCACCATTAAATTTAATGAAAGGGTAAAGAGGGGGTTGCCATAAGCCTGTCAATGGATATCCGAATATTCGACATCCGGTCCGCATCCGTATTCGAATTTCAAAAAAATATCCGAAATTTCGGATTCAGATACGGATTCGGATATTCCTTATCGGATATCGGATACGAATACACTCATATTCGGTCCGATAAATATCCGTACCCGATAAGTAATATAAAAAATTAATAAAAGTTTAAATTTATTCATAATAATATATAAAATGTATGGTTGAGATTTATTGTTTAGATCTAATGGATAAAAATTTAAAGAACAAATTTGAAATTTTGTTAAAGTTTCGGATATCGGATATTATCCGATATCCGTTAATATTATCGGATTCGGATTCGGATATTGATTTTTAATATCCTTCGGATAATTATCGGATTCGGATACGGATATGCCTATATCCGCTCCGATAAGCTACCGTTTACAGGCCTAGGTTGCCACTTGGCTGTTGTTACAGATGAAGTATCAGGTTAAGTTCTACTAACCTTGGGGAATGTCATGATAAGATCAGTAATAGTTTGAAAATTATATAAAGTTTGCTGAATACATTGATCACATCTAGTTTTTCATATATGCCATAAGATGGTTACAAAGTGAATATTATCCATTGTGCTACTAATTTGTTCCGAATTATGCCACGATAGAATCCAGTCAGATACAGAAGTAATGTTAGAAGAGATAATGTTAAAATGAAACCATATGCTTCTAGCTAGAGGACAGTGTCAGAGTGCATGCTTAATAGTTTCAATGCTCGTACAATTCGGGCAGTTAAAGACATTACCTATATACTTACCGATGCGTTCGGAAACCGGGAGGGCTTCAGTGAAAATCTTCCAGATGAAAAGTTGAATGCGAGGGATGGTGGGGATCGACCAGATGAAATTCCAGTTAATATCTTGAGGTGGAGAAGAGTGTTGAATGGAACTCAGATGATGGTACATAGAGTTGACCGAGTGGTTGCCTGATTGGGTTAGGTTCCATTTCATTTTATATGTTCCTTCGCTTTGAATAGAGATAAGTCTAATGGAACTCAGATGATGGTACATAGAGTTGACCGAGTGGTTACCTGGTTGGGTTAGGTTCCATTTCATTTTATCTGTTCCATCACTTTGAATAAGGATAACTCTAACGAGATTACAGGTGGCTTCATTAAAATTTTTTCTCAGAATATCATCATCCCAACTGTTATTGTTCATAAGTTGCGATACTTTGGTCAAAGTTGAGTTAGTATTATTTGGAACTTGATTGTTTATACCTGGAATCCAATTATCCTTCCAAATGTTGATGTTGTCGCCTGTGTGGACTTTCCCAGGTTATAAGACTGTCAATGAGATCATAGTGTTTCTTAATGACCTTCTAGTTCCAAGAATAATGAGATTTAGCAGGACCTGGGTGTCAGAATAAAGAAAGTATTTGGCCTTCAAGAATTTGACCCAAATGGCATCTGGATCAGACTTTAGTCGTCAGGCCAGTTTACTCAGGAGGGATGTGTTATCAAGGTTAGAATTATGAATTCCTAGCCCTCCCAACTTTTTTGGAAGGCAGATGTACGACCAAGCTTTGGTACGAACACCTTTGGATTTTTCCCACCAGAAGGACTTTTGCAAAGTCGCTATGCGTTTGCGTATGCCTTTAGGAATGGCAAAAGTTTTTTTTGTGTTGTTGAAATAGAAATGGTATTACTTGAGTGGCCCTCCAAATTAAGCTTGGTAAATTCATTGTCCTTAGCAAAAGAAATAGTTTGAACCGCGGTTAAAGCCCTTCTTCATCTACTGATCTATAATAGATATATGGTCCTGGTCTTTCCTTCAACGCATATCGAATTATCGCTATGATGATATTGGTGCCATTTCAATTTGTGATATATATGACACATCGAAATTAGTTGTAATAATATCTCCATGTGAGAATTCCCCGAGTGTTGTACTTGGCAGTGTATGTTGAGGGGGTGCGAGTGAAGCCAACATGTCGTGAGGCGAGTTTGCTTGTAGAAATTTTTCAGTTAATGGATTTGTCCAGTGGGATAGAGATTTTTTTTTGATACTGACTACAATGGTCATTACAATTGATACATTGATACGATGTGATATAATTGCCGAATTACTCCGGGTCTACCCAATAAAACTAATGGACTAAAGCCCAAAGATATTACTTTCTTTATACCCAAATTCAATCTTGTTGAATTTTCATTTCTATAGGATCGAACCTGAGACCTCCGTATTGCAGAGGAGATGCACTTACCAACTGGGCTACTAGTTATTGGCAATTGAAAAGAGATATTGATAGAGGAACAACCTAAAAAACATAATAATAAAGTTAATTTAAGGGTTATTTCCCAAATAGCCTCCAACTTTGTGACCAGCTTCCTGCCTAGCCCCCTACTTTATAAAAAATACCCAGATGACCCCCTATTTTAGATTCTGTTATAACACCGTTAACTTGTCATCATTTCTCTCTCCTCCATCTCATCACTTCTCTCTGCCACCTAACCTTCTTGCCACCTCATCGTCTTCACCGGCGAAGGTCGTCGGCCGACCAATTTTTATGGACGGCCACCTTCAAACAAAATTGGCCGGCCACCTTCAAACATAAAAAAATAACTTTTTCCTCTCCCATGTCTCTAGATCTAGAGAGACTGAGAAAGGAGAGATTTTGAAAAAAAAAATTAGAGAGAGAAAAAGGAGAGAGGAAACCAGATCTTGATCGTCCTCACAGGAAACAAGAAAAAGATTTTCTCACTGATTTTACAAGAAAAAGAACACGAGAGCATGCGAGAGAGTGATCGAAAATGGCAGGAAAATTGGGTATGTTATTTGTGATTATAAGGTGAATGTTTATCCATGATGCTTCTCCTAATCTATGACATGATCTTATCCTTGAGTGATGCTTATATATACAGCTTAATGTGGATGAGTTTGAGCTACATGTTCATTGCTTGACTATTTCAGTCTTTCGTGAGTGAAGTTAGAATGTTCACGCGATATTACAAATGGAGAATGACGGTAGTAAATAATTTCAAAATAGTTAAAAAAGCCCCAATCTTTTACTATTACTCATTTCCTATCAAAATATTAAGGCTAACTAGAGGTTAGGTTTAAAATAATTTCGTTAATTTTTATTCAGGTCAAAATTTTAGATTTTTTTTTTCATTATTTCAATAATACCCATGTTCTATTTTGCTCTCTCTCTCTCTATCTCTCTCTCTCTCTCTACCTTACGACTGCAACTCGACGGGAGGCTAGGGTACATATTTTCGATTGAGAATTCGATGATTTAAAGTTTTCTTTTTCCTTCACTAATTCATATGTAGTTTTAGGTCTTCATTTTCTCTTAATTTTCTTTTTATACAAAGAATTAGGGTTTTTCCATCTTGCCGAAGTTTTCTACTTCACTGATTCGTTCCGTAATTTATTCATCAACTATTCACATTCGTTTCCTAAGTTCATCTTCTTCATCTTCTTTACTGTAAGTTAGTTTTCTTCATCTTCTTTACTGTAAGTTAGTTTTCTTCATCTTTAACCTAGTTTTATTTATATAATAGATTATTATTTACTTTTTGATTTGTTTGCTCTGTTTATATTCCTCTATCTACTTGATGAATCTTCAAGCCTACATATGAATTGTTTATTTTATGTATTATAGATTGCTTTATGTTCATTGTTTTAATTTTTTTCATACATGGTTTGTTGGTTCTGATGAGTTCTGCAAATTGTGTTTGCACAATTGGGGTACAACTGCAATTTGGTAGAACATTACTTTTGTATTTGCAACATTTGTTAACAGATTTTTCATGAATCTTCAAACCTAAATCTAAATTGTTTATTTGGTGTTATTATAAATTGTTTTTTGTTTTGTGTTTTGATTATTTTCATACATGGTTTGTTGGTTCTGATGAATGAGCATATTTAATTCTGATGAATTTGTTCTGCAAATGGTGTTTGCACAATTGGGTAGAACATTGCTTTTGTATTTGCATCATTGTTAACATATTTGTTTTGATGTTCAGGAAATGGATTTAGTTGAGTCATCTAGTTCTTCATCTTGTTTTACTCAAGCTGGTTCTTCATCGAAGTTGTTCCAACATCTTCTCCGATCGGAATCTTGGGGATCTGTGCTTACCGAAGTTGGTCAGAAGTTTGAAGGAGATGCTGATCAATTTAGGTTTGCATTGAATAGGTATTCCATCAAATTTGGTTTTGGGTATAGAATAAAGAGGAACCATGCTCATCGGGTAGTAGCAGTATGTCCGGTTTAGGGTTGTGGGTGGAAGGTTCATGGTTGTTCAAGGTTTGGTATATCATCGTTATTTTATTTGAAAAAATATGTTCCTGGGCACAATTGTGGTGGGGGTTTTACTGATATAAAAAGGCAAGCAGTTCATTCTAGTGTTGTATCTAATTTGATAGAAAGTGAAGTAAAGGTTGATCCGAAAAAGAAAAACAAAGCTATTATTAATACTTTTCGATCAGATTATGATATTAAAATCCCGTACCATATTATTGCTTACAATGCAAAGAAAAAAGAATTTGATTTTACATATGGTGATGAGGAATCTGGATATGCTAAACTTGATTGGTATACGAAGTCCATTATGAAGTGGAATCCTGGTAGTTATGTGCAGCTACAACTTGATATGGACACTAATCAGTTTGAAAGGGTTTTTATAGAATACGAGGCTTGTATTCATGGCTTTAAGTATTGCAGGCCTATTATTTGGATTGATGTAACACATCTTAAATCCAAATATAAGAGGACTTTGTTAACAGTTTGTGCAAAGAATGGTAACGAAGATATGATTTCTAAGCTAATGAATTTATATAGTATTGTGTTATAAATAGTTGTTTCTTTATTGTTACTCGATAAAGAGTTATTTGACATTTGAATATGAAGTTTTTTCTGGTTAAATGTATGCAAAGATAGTTTGTTTGAAACTGTTGTAGGTACTTTTTTAGATTTCTGTATGCAAACACCTGATTGGAACAATGTGTGGTATGCAATCACATGTTTACATGTTTGTTATGCAAATATTTGTTTGCATCTGTGTGTTCTGCCACCATATTTGCAAATATATGTCATGCAAACATGTTTGCATATTCAACCTCTGCAAATATATGTCATGCAAACATGTTTGGTATGGTTTCTTAAGTTAATGAACTTATATAGTTTTATTTAACCAGTCTTCTAGTTGCAATTTATTTATTTAACTACGTTTTCTTTTCAGGATTTTTTACTATTGCTATAACTGTTGTTAGTGTTGAAAACAACTCAAATTGGAATTGATTTTTGGAGAATTTGGCTCGTGTTGTTGATAGAAGTCGTACATATACTTTCTTGTCTGATCGTCACCCGAGTATTATCAAAGGAGTTGGTGATCTTTTTCCAAATGCACACCATAGTTATTGTGTGTGGCATATTATAGGAACAACTTAGTTAATGCAATTGGTTATGGTGCTCAAAGAGCAGATTACATTGAGTCTTCGTTGTATCGGGCTGCTCGTGCGTTAACTAAGGATGAATTTATCATTCATTTTAAAGAGATGGAGTTAGTAGGTGGTAGACGTTTGACAGATTTCTTTAAGAATTGCCCATTTGAAAAATGGGCAAACTATTATTTTGTCGGTAAAAGGTATGGTGAGGTTTGTTCATCCTTATGTGAGAGTTATAATTCATGGATTAGGGAGGAAAGGGGCATGTCGATAGTTCTAATGTTAGAAACCATTCGTATACGAATGATGGAAATGGTACAAACAAGACTTGAACTAGCTGAAAAATGGACTAGTTTGTTGTGTCCGGAGATAGATAAAATCATAAGACAAAGGCGTAAGTTCGGTTAAACATGGAAGGTTGTAAAATCATCGAAATTTGTATACGAAATCTTTTCAATACCAAGTCAGTTAGTTGATTTGAGTTCGTTCTACCGTTCGTGTTTGAAATGACAAGTTGAATGCATCCATGTGAGCATGCTATTATAGCTATCAAGTATGATGGACGACCAATGGATAAATTTGTGAAACAATATTTTACAACTGAGAGCTTCAAGAAAACTTATGAACACGCCATTATCCACATTCCAAATAGTGATGAACCCAAGGAGTTTGCAGCAAATGAGACGATAATCAATCCACCATCAAATAAGAGACCACCTGGTAGGCCAAGGAGTGTGAGAATTGAGAATGCTGGAGCAGCCAAGTTTAAGAAGAAGAGAAAATGTGGGCGTTGTGGCAAGTTATCGTTGTTGGGTTTTACACCCATCTACTAATGTCTATGGCGGAATTTAAGACATCATATGTCTAACATTAGTATTCCTAGGATCACATGCATAAGCCAATAATGCTAAGTAAATAAAACTAGAAGATGATTACCTTAATCGGGAGTTTTTCCCTCGAACCTTTCCAATCGCCTTTGAGAAGATCAAAAACTTCAAACTTAGCTCCTCTACTTGGAACACGAGCAATCAACTTGATCTCCCACCTTGTTCTTAGCTAGAACTCTAATGGTGGTTGGATGAAGAACTACTTCTTCTTTGACTAGATAGATAGTTGGGAATTAGCTCACTTTCTCCTCTCTACTTGATGTGGTAGAGTAAGAAAGCTATAATTCCTCACCTTATTCTCTTCCCTAAGAGTCTTTATATAGAACCCTATAAAGAATCCACCTCCAATTAAGTATCCTAAAAGACCATTTAGAATAAGATTTAAGGAAATTGTCGAAAATAGCAACTAGTTGATATTTTCTCAATTCTTTGAGGAGGTGACGTCCAAACCCAGCCAAACTTGGCAGATTTTATGTTCCTAACATGAGGAACCGACCCTCCAAAAATCAGCCCAATCCGAGCTTTAAAAGTGCTCCAATCGGTTTAGGCCCAAAACCTCCCGTTTTCGGGTCTTTTGTACTATCTTTGCCTAATTTCTCTTTGGGCCTATGAGATATGTTTATGGGACACTCCCATGGTTATATCTCACTCCCACTAGTCATATCCTCTGATCAAACTGACACTCTTGTGTGTAACCCATTGTAGGGTCCGGTCGAAGTTAGCCGCGAATTACTCCGTAATTCGATCTTAGTTGGTTTCTAGCTTAAACTCCACGATACCTAAATCAACCGGATTCGATGATCTTCCTCATCAATTTTCATATCCGACAAATTGATTGCATTGCATCCTTGGTCGAAGGACATCTCCTTCAGACTCCCAATTGTACTTAGAACAAGTGCAATGCTCGATTCCCGTGTCAATTTGTATCTCATCTGATACGTCACGTCATTCAGACTTTCTTGATATCCGAGCACAACTGTAAAGACAAATGATTAACATTTAATCCGTTTGAGCGTGGCCACACATTTTTCAGTTGTTGCTCATCAAGTGGCCTTGAGACACTTTGTACCTAATGTGATTAGGATGACACAATTCATTCTTGTACTCCCACTTAACTTCATGTCTATCCGCCTTTATAACCTCCTTTTACGGCGCGACGTTTAACGGAACCAAAGTCGGACATTCCTAACATAAGATTAGCGGAGCAATCATGTTTTGAGGAATCTCTTCAATTTTGTCTTATGAGAAGAATTTGACGTTCATCACGAGTGATGTACTTCTCATTTGAGGGTTATCCAGTGTATAATCCCTATTACACACCCACGTAGTCGAATAGAATACACTATTCCTATATCCCATGAAACTGCGCTATCCCATCGACCTTACGTGCTAGTCTTCATTGGTCGTTGTTGTCCATGTAACGACCTGGACCAGGGATATGATAATAAATATTCCAACTTCACTTAATAGGGTTTTATTCATCAGATCACGAATCTGACAGACCTATTCGGAATGTTTTATTATCCGTGGACTGTCGTTTAAATACTAAACCAAATTTCGACGACGGTGAAATAATTAACTTATTTCCGATAACGAGAGTTTGTAAATTTGAGCCTCTTCCGTAAAACTCCTTTTTACCCGCTCAATTTACTTGTCGAGGTTTGTCTATAACATACCTCATGCCTTAGACTTATGTATGATTCTCATACTTTGTCTTAGGCGACAGTTTAGTTTGACTACGGATGTAGTCCGTTCTAAACTTTGCAACAGTTCCGGCTTGAAACACTTTCAGCCTACTTTCCTTCCATCTTTGGAAGTTTGCAACGATGACATGATCAACTTTTTGTACTACTTCATCCTACAACCTTCTTAGGATGCTATAAGTAGTGTTTCGGATTCTCCAATCTGAGTTTGAATGTCTAAATGCTAATCATGTCCTACATGACCGAATCTATGTTTTGTACATAAATGTCTCTCTCATGCTTGCTTGCTCATCGATGTCTTTTACACTCCGAGTCTTGCAACGCTCTCTGTCATGAGTTTTTGGGTCGAAATTCTTATAGACTTTTCTGAGTCTCAGATTTTGGAGTTCTGGATTTCAAGAATTTTAGCATACTAATTTTTTTTAATCCTATCATCTTTTCGATCTATGCTTATAGATCTTAGATGCCCAAAATGGCATTTTATCCTTTTGTTCGTGGTCCTTTATTGAGCCAGTTCGTAACTGTTTTACAACATCTTTATGTCGTACTCAATCTTTTGTATGTTCTCTGCATACGAACCTGGAAAGCTTGTAACTCCCACTTACCTTCTTGAAACTCGTGATTCAAGAATTTCTTCATTCCTCAGGAATCAAACTACTTTGATTACCTCTATGAATCGAAGATTCGAACTCTTGCGCGTTTTAATCCGTTGATGGATTCCTGAAGCATGCTTATGGACACAACTGGACTAAAAGAACCTCATTCGTCTTGTCTAGTTTCGGACAACACGAATGTTTCCATCCTTCTCAGTTTTCTACTATGGAAAACTGATTTAGGTCTTCCGTTGACTTAAATTATCAAGCTACATGTCTTGATGAGATATGGATTCCATATTATTTTGGTTTGATGCCTAAATCTATAGTCAGTTTCCGCCTCTGTGCGGGTCTTCTATCTCTTCAGAAAGAATTTAATCTTCTGAGTCTTTGAGATTACTTTTGACCCTAAGGGCTTTTGAACAACAATTTGGAATATTCTCAACTACTTGAGATTTTTCTTTTTTGAGACACTTTCAACTACTTGAGAGTTCTCTTGCGAATCGCATTCGCGTTTGTGCGGTAGGTTTTAAGATCCCATCTTTACCTTTTCCTATTTTGAGGAACCGCGGTTAACCGCCTTTAACAGTTTTTGTTGCTCTTCGTCGAACTTAATCGGCCTGTACAATTTACATGATTGTTCCTCATGACTTCTCATGACTTTTCTCATGGTCGAATTAAATCGACTTGTACTTTTCTTCCACTTATTCTTGCAATAATTAGTACTTTTCTCCCAGAACACTGGTTATGCTAATTACTACAAGAATACTATCATGAGCAACAAACACTTTGTTTTCTTAATCGTTTGTGGAAAAAGCCCAAATTTCTTCTAAAGAAATTGCGTCAGTCTTTAGCTAATTTTTGTATCCTCGTAAAACACTTTTACACAGGCTTAACTTTTAGACGGATAAGGTTAAGTGTGTAATCAATCGTTTCTAGAATATATCCCAAAATATTCGGAAGACTAACTTAAACTCATCATTGATCGAATCATGCATAACAGTGTTCGATTACTCCCACTGAGCCCACCATCCGTCGGATGTGTTCCATAGAGCCGAGTAGGGAAACTGTTTCTCTACTCCTTTGATGGTTATCAAGTGCTTGACTCAAGTTTTTACCACTCCAAATCTCATTGGATGACTTGAACTATCTTGCCAAAGTGATTCTGTACTTCGGTGTGTACTTTGTTTGAACATTTCAAACCTTCTGACCTATACTTTACGATTTGTACGTTTCCATACGTCATGAAGTTGTCAGAGTACGTATTGAAGTTTCTCTCGTTAGCTTCTGCAAGTAAACTTATAGGTCTGCATAACACCGTATGAGTCCTAATAGATTACTAGTCTCTATGCCTTTTGAAAAGGGTGACTTTGTCAATTAGTCTTTAAGACCTAATCGACAATGCTGAAGTTAATGAGTTTGAATCTCTTGATATCAACCGTTATCAATGTTAACCTGTAGTTAATTTATCACTGGTTTAAAACATCTGATGTTTCTAGAAGAACAAAATAATCATTATTAAGTTGTAAGCTAGATCAATGTCTAAAAGAAGACTTTTATCCCTTTCAGCATCCCTAGCATTACTGCTTCTGCTCCCTCTTGGATCTTTACTCCTTTTAGTCAAGTATGTAATTCCCTTAAGGTCCCACTGAGCCGCTCATCTGGTATAAAATACCTAATGAAGGAATTCTATGATACTATTTAACTTTGTTAACAAGGATATTGGAATCGGAATTCATAATTCCATTTCTTTTGTCCTCCAGGTGCTAAGGGTAGTTTCCTCTTAAATGGTCTAGCCATTGTTTGGAAACTTTCACAGTAATGAGGAATACTCTTGATCATGTACTCGGCAACTGCTTGCCTTTTCTTTGATCAAATGTTTTTCTCGCTTGATTGACCCTTTGTCCTTTTGAATCTCAAGAACTCTTTCTTCGATTCCTTCCATCGAATCTCAAGAACTATTTCTTAGATTCGATGTTCCCGTGTGTTCTGCTCAGTCGTTCATAACAATCTGAGTGACTCATCTAAGGTCTTATCTATCCTTGTTCAATCGACATTGAATTGGGTGATAGATGGATTTTGTTGTCTTCCATAAAGATGAGTTTCAGATTGCCTTGGAGGTCTCGTACCTCTCCATTTGTGACTTCTGTGGGAACTTCTTCCTCAGTTTGTCTCAATGGTCGTGCTAGCATCCATTATCCTTTCAATGAGAATGTTATACGATTGCTTGCAAAAGGCTTTTGACCTTCTCTGGTATGAGTCAACATTGGGATTGGGTATTCTAATAAGCTTTCCTTTTTGAATCAGAGAACCTTTCTCGGATTCAATCTTCCATTCTAGGAAGTTGATCACCACCTCCCTTAGGTGTGTTTCAAGGTTGAACCCGTTTCCTTGTGTCATTTTAATTCTACATAAAAGAATAGCAAAGTTTTGAACTCGTTATCGTTTTTGGAAAAATACAATTTTCCCACATTATTGAATATAAAACCGTCCCTGATTGAATAACATGATTCCAAGATCCCAGACTTTTCGAAGTAAAGTGGACTATGGCCCTGCCCTCCACTCCGTCAATCCAGGTGAGTGAACTACTTCACTGATCATACCTTTATGACTCTTGGTTGATAGATTTTATTGATGAATGACTAATCTATCCTTTTGCCTCGAGTATCCAAAACTCTTTTGTTGATCTCGTTGAGTAAAACCATTTAGACGTGTAGACCCCTGCTATGAGTCTACCCGCATTGTCCCAAGATAGAGGAGGTACTCTGCGAAGGCCGACCCACCTTCCTCGATCAAAGGCTCAAAGAGTGTCTTAATCTGGGTAAGCGTTTACTCAAAATTACTTTTGGGGACTTTTACGCTAGTCTGACGTTTGTCATAGTGAGCTACTTAGCCTAACTAACATCCACGACATAAAGCGTAAATAAGTAAGTAAATGCGCGCGAGAAAGTATATCAAGCAGATATGGATCCTAGTATGGCCCCTAACCTAGAAGATCTAATCTCCTTCGATTTCTTCTTGTTTCACCTTTTTGGTTCACCTTAGATCGCCATCTTTGAACCTCCATTGATTTCTCCCGCTCGCCTTTGGATCTCATCCTCGAACTTCTTCAATGGACTCATAGACCCTAAACTCTAATTACAAAACTTTAACGATTCGCAGATCGTATAAACTTGAAATTAAAATTAATTATAAGTATGCACTCATCCGTGCTTAAAACAAAAATAAAGAAACACTTTCTATGACCATACTAGTTTCCCGCATTCACATCACATGCATTCATGTAATATATCAAGGCTAAGAATTATATATGCATGATAATCCGGGAGATACTTTTGTCGACATCACATGTCACATTACGGACCTTAAGTCTAAATTCGAAGAATTCGACTAATGGTGCGTTCCGGTAAATCAACTTTAAGAAAAACTCCGTTTTGGACTTTTGAAGGCCCGGGTCAATTTCGGAAAAAATCAGTTTGATTTTTAATGATTTCACAAATCAATTGTAAGAAAAACCCGTTTTGGCCTTTCGGATGGCCCGGGTAAATTTCCGAAATATTTGGTTGGAATTGGAAGAAAATTTGGCAAAAACTCCAACTCAATATATTGATGATATTGTTGCCATTTCAATTTGTGACATATATGACACATCGAAATTAGTTGTAATGATATCTCCATGTGAAATTAGGTATAATGATATCACCACGTGAGAATTCTCCAAGTGTTGTAGTTGGAAGTGTTTGTTGATGGGTGTGAGTGAAGCCAACATGTCGTAAGGAGAATTTGCTTATAGAGATTTTTTTTAGTTAAGGGATTTGCTCAATGGGATTTAGATATTTTTTTTGAATACTGACTACAATGGTCATTACAAAGGCATTGACACATCGATACGACATGATAAACACGATAACTGCCGAATGACTAGTGGCCTAAAGCCCAACGAAATTAATGGCCTATAGCCCGACGAAACTAATGGCCTAAAGCCCGAAGATACTACTTTAGTTATACCCAAGTTCACTAATCCTGGATTTGCACTTCCATGGGATCAAACCTGGGACTTCCGTATTAGGGAGTACATGCACTTACCAACTGGGCTACCAATTATTGACAATGGGAAAGACATATTGATGAGTGACAACCTAAAAACACAATAAAAGTTAATTTATTTGGTTTCAATTCCTAAAAGCAAAGTCCCTCGTTCAATTGGCGAGGGACTTCAATCCACAGAGATAATGTATAACTCGATTCCATTTCGATGGGTCCCTAGTAAACTTTGTGCATGTTTAAATTAATTTGGCGTCTCATGGTTGAAGGAAGAAGCAGTACTCGGTGGGAATCAGTAAATCACCAGACTGAGAAGATCCAAAAATAAACTTCGACGCGAGTTTCTTTAAGGATAGGCGAAGCGAGCTGCTGTTTGTAGAAACTTTAAAGGGGACTTTGTCATAGCTATGGTGCAATCAACTTTTGCATGTTCAACCCTAGAAGCAGAGACCAAGGCAGCTGGATTGGCTCCAGAGATAGCGAAGAACCTCAATCAATATAACTCAACCATTGGAGGAGATGCTCTAATTGTTCTTAAAACATGTTCGGGACCAGAAGAAGAGATGCCTTGGAAGATTCAATCTTTAATAACGAATATAAAAGAAGTGTCACATACAATATCAAATTGTTGTTTTTCTTACTGTCTTAAAAGTGCGAATAAAGTCGCACATCTATTAACTCATGCTAAGTTTGGGAATAACTGTGAGACGCCAATTGAATTTGACGTAACTCCTGAATATATTGTAAGTCAGTTGGAGACAGATAAATCCAACATTTCTTTGATTAATTATGATTGATAAAGTTAGAGCATCTCCAATGGGACACTCTAATAAATACTCTAAAAATCTAGTTGTCAAGTGTCAAATAAAGATTTTCTTTCCTAGTGTCAATATAAAGACACTCTACATTTGTTTGGTCTCCAATGGAGATCTCTAAAATCTCTTACTTAATACACATGTCCCTCTTCAATTCAATAGATAAAAAGTAGTTGAAAAGCAAAGTTCTCTATTGGTTGAAATAATAAAGTAACACTTAGAGAGTCTCAAGTAGACACTCTCATTTTAGAGATTCTCTCTCTAGACACTCTATAATAAATGTGTCCAACTCATAATAGAGTGTGTAACAAAGTGTTCCATTAGAGATGGTTTTTTAACAAAAACTCCAAAGAGTCATATGTGGCACTCTAAGTGTTAGAGATTGAGTGTCCCATTGGAGATGCTCTTAGACTAGGCCTAATAAAGTTAGACTAGGCCTAGTTGAAAAAGCCCAAGAAAAAGAAGTGATAAGCAGGAAAGGAACCCAGCACTGCCAACTCAGACAAGTTTTCCCTAATTCTCTTGATCGTCCTCAGAGGAAACAAGAAAAAGATTTTCTCACACTGATTTTACAAGAAAAAGAATACCAGAGCTTGAGAGAGAGAGAGAGATCGAAAATGGCAGGAAAATTGAGCAACGTAGCGTCTCAAATAATGGGCGGCAATGGCGTAATTGGCAGATCCATCGCTTCTTCTCTTCGTCTCCGTGCCGGTATGGGCATGCCTGTCGGCAAACACATCGTCCCTGACAAACCAGTAAGAATCTTAATTCATTTCCTAACCCTAGAAATCTCCAACAAACCCTAACTATCTTTTCCTTTTGTTTTTCAGCTTCCTGTTAATGATGAGCTTGTTTGGGATAATGGAACTTCACTTCCTGAACCTTGTATAGATCGTATTGCTGAAACTGTTGGAAAGGTAAGATTTTTCCCCCAAACCATATGTAAAATTAGGGTTTTGATTTTGATTTCGTTTCTTTTTCAAATTAGA